>PVIR01022232.1:0-28464 GCA_004026965.1 Petromus typicus
AGAGAAGAGTGCTGGGCGCAGCTTTAAATTATGTTTATTTGGTTATAATGCAATTATTGCCCACTGCTTTGACAGAAAGAATCATATCTAGAAAGGATGATAAAAACCTGAGGGCTTCAAATTTTAAAACTCTTTTGCAGTCACAGACATACTGCCAAGGATAATGAGAAAAGTATGTTCAAATTGCAGGAGAGTGTTTTGAGGGGGATTAATGGTCAAAAACTACTGTCATAATTTTTAAAATTTAAATATTCATTTTTTTTTTTTTTGGATCAGCTCTCATTGATCAACAGTTCATGGAAATTTCTGTCAATAACAACATGACAGTGTGTGGATTCCTTATTCACCAGGCCCACACTATGTGACTTCTTCTGACTCTTCCCCAAAGTCAATGTGACTATGAAAGAGAAACGTTTTGAATCAGCTCAAGATAGTACAAGAGAAAATACTTCGGAAAGGATCCAGCACTACTTCAGGGAGTGGTGAGGATGACGGGATAAATATGTGTGGAGTGATGGGGAGATTCACAACATGTGCCTTTTATTGTAATGACTTTTTACATTTTAAAAAAATATTAACTGCATGTATATCACACTTCAGGTAATGAGAGGAGAGAGACTGGGAAAAGCACCAAGTAGTGAGTTGGAATTCCTGTTCTTTCACAACAAGAATTCAATTGACTTTAACACATACAAAATCAAGAAATAGGAATGCGCATGTGCCATTTATAACTCATAGCAGTAAATAAATGGAAAAAAGAACAAAAAGAACTCAAAATGTTTGTTCTTAGGGAGTACATGGGAAATGGAGAACAGAAATGCACTGTGCCATCACTCATTAGAAGCCCGGTCTTGCAGTTTGACTTTTTGTTTAGACATGTACGTATATAACTCGATTAAGAGAAAATTAAATTTCAAAGAGAAAAGATTTAGTCAAAGAAATCATTCTACTATCTTGTCCTAAAGATCCGATCATATTATAAGCATATATTTTACTATCTGGAGCACAAATGAGAAGGAATGATTCAATTTGGGGAGAAATTAGCCAGGATAAGTAACCCAAGCCCACGAGGCGGCCTCTGTGTGCTCAGGTTAGAGCACCGCCGACCGCCCGACTCCAGAAGTGCATCAGATGCTGGCTAGGCCATACACACACCACTAATTGCTTCTTGACAGACTGCCAGGTTTGTAGCAAGACACCCAACTCGGGACTGAAATAGCGTTAGACATGAAAGTCTTTTAGAGTCTATCTTTACTGTATCAGAGACCCACACCAAACAAAACCTGATTTCTGAAGACTCAAGATACAGGGGCACTTGAAATGCAATCACGGCCCTGCTCACTTTTTACTGAGGATTGAGGCACAAAAGTAGGGGCTTCGATGTTCCCCTGCCCTGGGAGGACAGAGTCAGAAATTTGGTCTTAGGGCTTAGAAAACAAATTTTCTTGCTTTTTCTCTGAAATGCTCTCTTTCTTATTTTTCTTTCTTTCTGTCTTTCTTTCTTTCTTTCTTTCTAGTACTGGAGCTTGAGTCCAGGGGCTTCATATTGAACTACTCCATTTCCAGCCCTATCCTATCTTGTTTTGTTTTGTGACAAGGTCTTGCTAAGTCACTCCGCTGCCCAGGCTGGGATAGAACTTGGGATCCTCCTGCCTCAGCCTCCCAGAGTGCTAGGATTATAGGCTCACTATGTTCTTTTTGTTTCCTGGATGGATAGAGGGATGGATGGTAAGGGTGTTTGTACCTGTGTAGAAGGACTGGGTACAGATGTCATCAGGGGCACTCATACTGTCAGTTGCCTGTTTTATACCTTTGGTTTGCTTATTTGTACCTATCAGAACTGGACATAAAAGTGTATTTTACTATTTCTAAGTGGTCTAATGGTCAAAAAGCGCTTAACAAGTGCTCATCTTGTACAATTAAATATGCATTCAGTATCGATATTGCCAAATCAATTTTGGGACTTGTCTTTGAAAATTCAGAGCTGAAACTATGATATTTAGACACCATGTCAAATCTTCATGGTGGAGAGAGAAGTGATTTTGAGAACTAGCCACACTCTGGTAGGTTGTTTAAAAGATGGTTACACTGTGCTCATGTAGACAAGTGGAATGAAAAGGTCTAAGTTCTGTGTAAATGAGCTTGTGTTTGAAAGAGTCCTCCCTGAGTCTTTGTACAGCGTCACGCTGTGAGCCGACCTCCCCAGGCACTGACCCTGCTGGTCACATTAGGACCCTATAATGTTCTTACCCACTTTTACTATTGGAACCAGGACACTCCTTAAGCCCTCCATCTGATCATTCAAAGGAGTCCATGTTCCGGCGGGCTAGACGCGAAACGGGGGAGCTGTCATACTTTGCCTCCCTAAGTAAAAGAGTCTTTACAAGGAGAAAGACAGAGCGTCTGAAGTGGCGTGGAGAAATTAGTTCCTGGCAGCAGGCACAGAAACAATCTGTCAGAAAAGATATCCGACTGCAGGAGAGTGCGATGGGAGAGAGGGTGGGAGGCTGGGGGAGGAGCAGCAGCAGCAGCCTTGGGGGGGGGCATCAATGGCTTGAGGGCGGAGGAAGCCTTCCACCGCCCCTCCCCCTTGTCTGCCTGGCCATCTGCTCTGGGGCTGCCAGCAGGTGGGCACCGCGAAGCTTGGGACTGGCAGGCACATTAGCAAACAAAGCTCTGGGCCGGCTGGCTCGAAAAGAAGGGAAAAGCTCCCGATGGACTCTCACTTTGGGAAGTGGCCAAGTCCTCCCCCTGGCTTTCACCTTGATGGACAGGTTCAGATTTCATCCAAAATCCACCTCCATGCCCCTGAGTGCCCGTGGAGCTGCTGCCCGCGTCAAGGATGCAATCCCAGGCTTTCTGCCCCGCCTCACCCCGCTCCCTGAGCCCCTCTACACACACTTGCTCCTCAGGGCCTCTCGCAGCCTCACTTGGGCCAAGGCTGGGAGCAGCTGCAACTGCCTCTCTCAGGAAAGCCGCCCTGGTGGCAGGAGGGGCCCCAGAGAAAGGTGATTCACTGCTGGCAGTGCCAGAGGGTTAAAACCCACTAGGGAAAAAGAATATAGAAAGTCAGAATCGGCTGCCTAGGATGCCTGTCATTACTCTGATTGGGCTGGGGCGCATGACACCCTCAGATCGGCAGGAAGACGGAGACAGGAGAAAAGAAGAGTAAAGCAGGGCTAGGAGGTGGGCTCTGGGTCCTATTCCTAAGGGTCTGGCGCAGTGAGCGCAGAGACCACCCCCCCTTGGGGCCGGTTTAGGTACTGCAGCCTCTTGGGATCAGAGGACTTAACAGTACAGCAGTCCCTGGCCCCTCCGAGGCGAGGAAGGTTTACAGCCTCCCACCCCACTGTTTCTAAGGTCAACTATGGCCCCAAAATATTACATGGAAAATGCCAGGAATAAACAATTTATAAGCTTTAAGTCGCTTTTATTAGAGTATACTTTTATAATTGTTCTATTTTATTAGTTTTTAATCTTTTACTGTGCTTAATTTTTAAATTGAATTTTAACATACGTATATATGTCTAAGAAAAAAACACAGTACTGTAGGGTTCGGTACCAATGTGGTTTCAGGCATCCACGCAGAGATCTTGGAATGCTTCCCCCAAGCATAAGGGGGACAGATGTACTCCAGGCTTCGTTCCCTGCCCTTCGTCAGTGGTGCCAAGGGCTCTGTGACCAGCATGAAGACCACCCTGGGACAGCATCGGGCCAGCACCCCTGGAGATCCCCCCATGGCCTGTGGCCCACACAGCCCCGTTAGGTGTAGCACATATTCCAGGCTCCAGGAAGAGTGAGCTGTCATGTGGATTCGGGAAGAAAAGGACAAAGAGAATGTACAGAATCACGCAGAGGAGGGCAGACGGGGACTCCTGGTGCAGGTCGTTGGCCGTTGGTGACACACAGGCCCCAGGAGGGAAGACCCTAGAAGCAGCGGGCCATCCAAGTTAGGGTGGTCATGCTGTCACTTTGGCCAGGGTTCCATCTGGCCCTGACCTCAGGGTTCTAGGCCCAGACAGATCCCCTGAGACCCCTTTGCTGGCTCAGGTTTGTCTGTGACATTGCTGCTCGTCTCACAGCTGTGACTGAGCTCCAGAGACAGCACATCCACCAGCGCTGCACCAGGGCTGCAAGGCACACTCGGGGGCAGGGGAGATTGCTCCCCAAAGGGACATTCCTGTGAGACAGGAAACCTGGAGGTTTCCAGGCCCCTGGGCCACACACACCCCGCTCTGTGCGGCTCTGCCTTTATAGCAGGTTTTAGCCAGGAGTAGAGACTCCGATGCTTGGGGGTAACCCAGGGCAGTCTCTCGACCTCCTTCACCCCAAGTTCCTCCACCTGGGAAGTGAGACACTTCAGCCCGTGGTGGCTCTCAGCCCCCGCTCACATAAAGACTGTCTGGGAGCTGCTAAGTGTGATCTGGACTCCATCCCAAGTCCATTAAGTTGGAACTACTGAGGATGGAGCCGGCCGGGCATCCTCACTGTTGGAACCTCCGGTGCTTCTCCTCCAAGGCCTGGTGCTTGTGCTCTGGACAGCAGGCACTCTGATGTGGAGAGCCCACCTACCTCATCCTGCTGGCAGCTCCCACTTCTGCCCTGCTGGAGAGCAACAGGTCTCCTTGCTACTGTGCATGCAGAGGCCCTGGGATTCCTGGCTCCATCTGAGAAGGAGGAGCTTCTGGAGCACTTGGAGCAACAAAGGTCATTCATGGGGATGACACTTCCCTCCTCCAGTGACTCAGGCCCCATTCACCAACCTGTGCTGCTCTGCATAATGTACCTACAGGCCAGAGGCCCCCTGAGACTCTGGAGTCTTGTGGCTGTGGGCAGAGTACTTATGCTCTCTGTCCCAGTTGCTTCATTCATAACTGAAGATAGTGATGTGCACATGTCCTTGACAAGACTGCAAGGAGCAGTGAGTGAGTTAACATAAAGTCTCTGGTGCAGTGCCTGAACACACTAAACATTCTGGAAGTGTCCATAGGCAATGAGTTTAGAAGAGCTGATAGAAGCACTCACTGCCTCATGCACACAATGGGGTCCTCAGCAAATGTTACCTCTGCCCTTGATTTTGTATCAACAAGACGAAGACGCAGGGCAACTTCTCCCAGAGCTGTTCGTGCTCTTTTTCCACGGGGTGTCCTTCGGAATGAGGGCTCCATGAGGTGCACTCCGGGAAAAGTCACTAAGGCGGTGGTCACCTGCTTTTCGGTTCTGTCATCAGGAATGGCACACTGGGCATGCTGGGTCTCCCTCTCCTCACCCAGCTTTCCCAGCCCCTGCAGGTAGTTCCCCTTGGAAAGGGCGGAAGTCTGTGATTCCAAGGCTGACTCAAGCCTGGGCTCTACCCACTCCTAAGGAGGTGGTCTTGGGCACATCCCCTAGCCTCTCTGAATCAAGTCACTTCAGTAGCATCATGAGAGGATATGGTCTAAAAATCTGAGGATGTCTAAGGTCCCAAAGTGAGGAGGGAAGAGGAAAAAGAATAACACCTACTTCTCGATCCCAAATTTTAGACTTATTTGGGAGTTGTTTCTGGAGAGGTTCAAATGCCCTCTTAGCCACTTAGCCCATGTGTTCTCTGAGGACCAAGGATGCTAATAGAGAAAAATAGTCATGCAGGGAGCTAGACTTACAGCTGTGAAGTGGTGGGGACAGCAAAGAGAGGCACTCTTATTAACCTCTGTGCATTTGGAGAGACCATTAAAAACCCATTAGACCAAAGGGCCACGCTTTCAACCAGAGTTATGGTGACTGTCGCCCATATCTTCTAAACCCAACACCAGGCCCCAGCGTATCAGAAAGGATTTCTAACACCATCTGCTCGAAGATGCCATCTCAGAGAGGGAATGTGGAAACTGACCTTTCGGTTAGGGTAAGATGCAGACGGCTTGTTGGGAGACAAGGGACAGCACAGCAGAAAACAGGAGTTTTCGGGAAGCCCCGGGGAATACGACCATCGTGCCAAACAGCTTCCCTCCCTCTGTACACCCAACTTGCTGCCTGACAAGAGCACTGCTCTTTTCCCACCAACAAAAACGGGGAGCTTCATCTCAGCACTCCCGTGGAGGCAATAAAAGCATGCCGGATGCTTGGATTGGCATCTGATGCTTCCACCAAGTCTAGCTCTTCCCACCAAACTGATTGCAAAGCAACAATTTCTCCCATTTAATTTATTAAACCAAGAGAGGTTAAAGACCTACTTGGGAGCTCAGTGTCTTCACAGCGGAGCTCCCAGGCTGAGCACTTCTGAAAGTAAGAGTGAGCTGAGCACTGACCTGGCCTCGCCCTTTCTCCTGCCCCTGTTCTTCATTTCCTGCTATCTGTTGTCCCTCTGGTAAATGTTGAAAGGGGGGGAAAGGGTTATTTAACTGCTTTAAAATATCAAACAAGCCAGTGAGAGGTTATCTCTCTCCCAACCCCTCTATTTTTTGGCTCAAGGTTTTGTTCCTTAGTTAATGACCCTGCAGCAGCGGAAGGAGAGGCGGCCCCAGGTGGGTTAGAGAAGCCTCTGCAGACCCTGAAAAAAAATCAAAGAGGCAGGAGTGGAACTGGGACCAAGAACTCGTGCTGGCTGCTGCGGGCACACAGGCGGCAGCAAAGACAAACAGCTCTTGGGAGGCGGGAAGGTGGGGGAGGCATACAGGACCTCACAAAATAAGAAATTACGTAAATGATGCCTTTCCTGTCACCAGGGTCGATCAGTGTGTTCAGAGCCCACCCAGGAAAGAGCACAGAAGTCAGGCGTCCTGAGGAGGGTGGGCCCAGCACTTCTTCCAGGCTGGGCCTCCTCTCTGGGCTTTGTGGTGTGTCCCGTGCACAGAGGGGCTTTCACTGTCTTGGGTCACCCAAGTCAAAGGGCCTACAGAGATACCAGCTGCTCACTGGAATGCAGAAGTTTACTTATCTGAGCATCCAGGAACAGCTTGTTTTTGCTGGTCGGACTCATACTAAGACTATAAGTACCAGCTCCCCAAATATCAAAACTATGCACCACCCCCTAAAAAAATCAAAGCGTGCAAAAAATCAGAATCTCCTAGGAGCCACCATATGAGTAAGGGAAGGCAACATAGACAGCCAGCGGCTCATTTCTTGTATGTGTTATCAAAGGGTGGTGATGTTTGTAAATGATACTGAATTTGTAATCAACGGTTTGAGAACGTTTACAACACAACACAAAGCCAGGGAGATGAATTTAAGGGTAGCATAGGCACTGCCTGGCTTCTCCCTGTCCATCTCTTTCCCTGGAACCTGTTGGGTCATGGATTTTAAAGCAGAGGCGGCAACAGGCTTTGTAACTGTGTCACCAGAGGAGGCAGAGTTCCCCTGAGCTCAAGTCCATGATCACCTCTTCCTCTTCCATCGCATGGGAAAAGAGGACACACCTGTCTTCCGGTAAGCAGCCCACCTTGGCCTCTCTGCCCTCCACACGTGTGTCCAAAGATGAGCTGGTGCCCATTGTCTGGGACATCCGACCACGTTCAGGTTCCATCTCCCCGGAGCCCCAAGCTGATCAGCATCTCAGACAGACCGGAAGCCAGCCCAGCCCCTGACTTCCGAGCTCACAAGCAGCTCCCTGCTACTTTACCTGTTGGTTCCTTCCCTGCATCTCCCCCTCCACCTTCTCAACAGTTGCTGGACCTTTGCTTTTCCCTGGTGAGTTGCTAACTGGGTAACAGGACAGACAGATCAAGACAGCTCAGCCCACGGAGAAAATTAATTGGGGCCTGCTTTCTGATTTCCCACCCTCCAAGGCTGTACCCAGGATGGCGTGTGTGTGCTCGGAGGAGGGCAAGGACAGGGAAGCTGCAGGATTGATTATGACTTATTAAACTATTGGAACACAGGCTGACTCATCAGAGTCAAAAAATAAATAGCTGCCACTCGGTGCAACCCAACTCCCACTTCTTGCCGGCTAGCGCACAGCACAGCGTAGGCAGAGCGGCTGTGCCGGGTCAGCAGACACGGGCTGAATCACAGGCCAACGCCAGGGGACAGTGGGGTCCCTGGGTCTCCACCCTTCAATTGCATCTTGGGACCCAGGTGCCGCTTACACACCTGCCGGCGTTGGCAGCTGCGTGGAGAAGCGGGGTCCTCAGCGTCCCTTTGCTCTGTGCTCTGCACCTGCAGCCAGGGCTGGCCCGTGGTGGACGCCGCTTTGTCAACTTGTGTGACTAAGAAATCGAAAGAGGTCCGGGGCAAGTGTGGATCCCCCGCCTTCCCCAGCCGCCAGGCCAGCTGCCCGGAATGTGTCGTGTCGGAAGAAAGGGAATCAGTCCTGTCAACTCGGCGGGAAGGCAGCGCACGTTCTCGCCCGAGAGCCTTGGGGAGACGGGTCGCTCCACCCTGGCGCCCTCTCCACGGGGCCCGCGAGCTCGGCCCGCAGCCTCGCGGGTGTTCTCCGCAGGTCTCCCCTGTCCTTCTCCAGGACCTGGCGGGCGGGCGGGCGAGCGGGCGGGCGGGGCGAAGCCGTCGTGACGTAACGGAGGGGGCGCTGTGGGGAAACGTGCCGAGGGGCTCCGGCCGCCCGGGCCAGTCCGAGCGGCGCAGCCACCCGAGTGCGCGCTCGCAAGGCCACCGGCGCCAGGGCTCGGTCCGCGGCTCTGCGCTGGAGGCTGGCGGCCAGGTCAGCTCCCCGGCGCGCTGGGGCGAGAGGAGCCGGCTTGGGAGCCGGAGGGGCCGGGAGCCCGGGACGCCTGGCGTCAGCACTGCCAGGGAGCGGGCGGGTAAGGGACAGCCGCAAGGAGCTGGCCAGTCCAGATTAGGGGCTGCCGCGGGAGACCAAGGTAAGGTGTGTGTGCGTGCGTATGTCTTCCATGCGACAGGCAGGCAGAGACGGGAGGACGGAGGGAGCGCACTCGGGCACCTGTGTGCTGGCGTTGTGCGCTTATCCGTGCGCACAGCGCGGGTCCTGGGGCGCGATCCTCAGCCCTGGTGCTGATGGGGTGAGCGTGTGACCATGGGAACGAAGGACAGGGGTGTCCTGGCGCAAGTCAGGGGCTGCAGGTGGTGCGTCCGCACAGCCTCCGCCTGTGTGCCTGGCAGGTGCCCTGCAGCCCGTGCTCAGCGGGAGCAACTTCCCTCAGAGCCACTTGCAAAAGAGCCCCGGAGCCAGGAGAGTGAGGCCAGGGAAGGGATGTGTCGGGGCGGCCGGGCTCCCGTGGGCAGGTGCGCATCTGTGAGATCCCGCGCTCCTGGCCTGGGAGGGGCAGGTGCTGGGGCAGGCAGCGGAGAGGAGAGGCGAGGCGATTCCGCGCCAGGCTGAGGAAGCTGACTCAAGCTGGCCTGGGGTCCCATCTCCTGCCTCTGCGCAGAGACGCTAGCGCTGGTCAAGCCCCCAAGCGACTGTCCTTCCAGCTGTCCCTGGAACCCCTGGCTCCCTCTGTTCAGCGCCGGCTCTATAGTTCTCATTCACTCCCCCTTCCTCCTCCTGGAAATGGCAGGGACTCCTTTAGGAGACCCTTACACCGACAGTCCCCAAGTTGAAGGATTTTCTGGCTCCAGCTCTGCTGTCCTGAGCGCCCCCCTCGTTCCCTTTGGCCAACACCAGGGCTTTTCCCAGGCGCTCTAGCGCCGCGGTGGCCCACACCCGATTGCTTTCTCCCTGCAGCCCGGACTCAGGCTCCAGCCCCTGAGACCAGGCTGGTTTAGCGGCTGGGCTGGGAGGAGGTGGAAGCAGGGGCTGAATGGGAAAAGATGCTAGGAAGAAAACCAAGGCTAAGTGGGGCTTAGGGCCACCTGGCTGCCAGCGCCCCACTCCATCCTGTTCTGGCATAAGAGGAGAGGCCACTGTCAGCCTCCTCTTCAGCAGAGCCCGGGGTAAGCTCAGAGGAGCCAAACAACCAGCCCATTCCTTCCACAACTCTTAAGTTGGAAAAATAAAGAAAGCAGGAAATCAAACTTCCTGGTCACAACTCAACAAGTACTGACTGCTGGGCATTTGGAACCCACTCGCTATGGGACAGACATGAAGGGAAATCTCTGGGAGACCTGAGGCCGCTGAGACTCACTGCGATTTGAGCCTATTTCTTCTGTGGAGGGGCTTCTCCCAGGTCCAGACTGACTCCACAGTCAGAGGCTCCACTGCCTCAGCGGGGCTCAGGCCCTTATCTCTGTGTCCCTCTCAAACATGTTTACTACAGACAAAACCTGACTCTCCTGTACTGTGGTCCAGGACAGAAAGCACAGCTGGGGCTGGAAAACAGCATCTGACCTTCCCTCACATCCCCTGCATCATTGTCATCACCCCCGGAGCTCTAGACAGGGGTCCAGGGGCCCCAGGAGTCTTGAGTGGATCCCTGGCATGGGAGCGGGACTATTCTCAGTACAAACATACCGGGGCCTCCAGCCAGGCAGAGGGTTAATGTCCACTCTGAGCACAGCCCGCTGAAATAGAATTCTGGAGCTGTAGAATTAAATAATGGACGAGATGGTAAAAAAAAATGATAGTGGAAACCATCTAAGTTAATCCGGGGATACTAAAAACAGCTCCTTTACAGCCTCCCTAATAGCTGTCAGCTTATGCTTTTTACCCAACACAGACATGAAATCTTGGGTCCCTAAAGTACTTTGAAAAACAGATTAGCCACAAAGCCGAGACTCTGCACACATGGTGCAGTGGGGATAATAGCACAGAAAGAATAGGCAGCGTGTCTGGCCATACAGAATGAATCGCAAGCAAAGGTGAGCAGGGACGCTCGAGTGCGTGTTGTTGCCCAGGTCCCCTGTCTCTACTTGCTTTGTCTGTGGGCAGCAAGCGTTCACTGTCTTGTGAAAAGTGCCCTGCCTGGGGGAAAGGTGTCAGCCAGTTTCCTGACACTATGAAGTGCTGGACACACCTCCCCCTGGCATCTTCCCCACCACCACCATGCACTCCCTGCACTGCCCTGCGGTTGCACTCTCCACACACCCAGCCCTTGTGAAGCTGCCTCTATATTCCCAAGGAAGAACGGGGTTTCCCACGGGCTCTGTTAAGATCTCTGTGCAATTCACACCCTGTGTGACTTGGCTTCCTCAGGGTCTCGCCTGCTGAATTATCACTCCCTAGAGGGCACCAGCACGTTTTTGGCCCCAGCACAAAGAAGGCCCGGCCATGTACTTCAGATGACTGTAGATAAATCATTGAAGTACAGGATGATCCATTGCCTTACCTCTTAAGCCAACAGTGCTATAATTATTTTCTCAGTAAGCATGAAGGTAACGCAGGAGTCAGTTGCTTTAAACCAAAGCCCAATTACCAGCCACTTGTTTTCCAGTCTGCTGAGCAGCAAAGACACTGCCATGAAAAGCAGAGGAGACATACAGCCAGAGGGCCTGGGTTGAGATCCCAACTCTGCCAACTCTGAGAGCAAGCTCCTCAAACGTGCAGGGCCTTGACGTCTGCATCTTTAAAATGGGGATAATATCCCACTTTGCACAATGATGGGGGGAGGGGAGTGCAGGAATGAACCATCTCAGCATTTGGAACCTGCTGTACACACCTCGGGAGGAGGGGTCCCTCCCCTGGTGCCTGTTTTTGTCCTTAATCAGGGAATTGCAGTCAAATCCTCTGGGGTGTCAGAAATACTCTGGAGCAGCACTGAGCAGGGACTTCAGGAAAGGGCTCTCCTCAGTGTGAGGGGGACCAGTATTAGGGACTGAAGAAACAAAAATGGAACAAATAACATCTAAGCCAAAGTACACATTAAAAAAAAAAAAAAAAACATTTTTTTGAGACAGTTCTCGCCATGTAGTTCATGCTGCCCTTGAACTCACTCTATGTAGCCCAGGCTGGCTCTAAACTAGTGGCAGTCCTCCTGCCTCAGCCTCGCAAATGAGAGATTCACAGGTCTACACCACCATTAGAAGATTATCCATTGAAGGCTATAGACTGGCTCACTATGTAGTTCACAGAGTCAGATTTTAATAGCCTGAAGATAAAGATATGCTAAAGGAAAAAAGGAGGGATAACTTAGAGCTCCCACTCTCAGGCTCACCATGATGTGGGTGTCTTGTCAATACCTTTTCTTGCACGGCACCCCCACTCTGACAAAGGAGAGTCTGAGCAGTAAAGGGCTGGGTGTGAGGCCATGTGGGCCCAACAGTGGAGACCAGGACTGTTCTAGCTCCAAAGTTTGGGGTTTTTCCATTGCTGGGATTGAGAATGGAAAGATTCCCCAGCAGGCAGTGAGTCGGCGTAGATTTTTGTCACAGGGAAGACTCAGGATGCCAGAGTCAGGCCCTCCCATCCTAAGGTCAGGGACTGAAATTCTCCAAGCTCTGCCCTTTTGCAGTTTGCACCAGTCAATGACTGAGGGGTCAAAGTATGTGTCCTCGAAGCCATGGCCATCTCCCACATGTGCGTCACATGGCTGGTCCCGAGCCCTACCCCCCATGACAGAAGCAGAACTGAGAAATTCCTCACACAGACAGGGACGGGCTGGCAGCTGTCGTACTGAGCTGGGGAGAAAGCACGTTTTCCACTTTAAGAGTATGTCTAACAGGACAACGCAGAAAGGCAGAAAGCTGGCCAGAGCTTAAAAGACCTGTGACTGATTGGCTCATCTTCCTTCTTTCTTTCCAGATGTCACAGAGGATTCCTGGCCTTCAGGGCCTGCTGCAGTGTGAGTAAGATCTCCGGCCGGGCTGACTCTAGACTAAGACAGAGCAACCATGGCGATGGCATACGAGCAGCTCAATGGGAGCCAAGCATGGCCAGCCTCTCCCTTTGACCTCAATGGCTCAGAGGTGGTGTCCAACAGCTCGAACCAGACAGAGCCGTACTATGACATGACCAGCAATGCAGTCCTCACATTCATTTACTTTGTGGTCTGCATCATTGGCTTGTGTGGCAATACGCTGGTCATTTATGTCATCCTCCGTTACGCCAAGATGAAGACCATCACCAACATTTACATCCTCAACCTGGCCATCGCAGATGAGCTTTTCATGCTGGGGCTCCCCTTCTTGGCCATGCAGGTGGCACTGGTCCACTGGCCTTTTGGCAAAGCCATCTGCCGGGTG
This sequence comes from Petromus typicus, assembly GCA_004026965.1. NCBI lineage: Eukaryota > Metazoa > Chordata > Mammalia > Rodentia > Petromuridae > Petromus > Petromus typicus. Next base: position 13,009 of record PVIR01022232.1, read on the forward strand.
GTCATGACTGTGGATGGCATCAACCAGTTCACCAGCATTTTCTGCTTGACGGTCATGAGCATTGACCGTTACCTGGCTGTGGTCCACCCCATCAAGTCAGCCAAGTGGAGGAGACCCAGGACAGCCAAGATGGTCAACGTGGCTGTGTGGGGAGTTTCTCTGCTGGTCATCTTGCCCATCATGATATATGCTGGGCTTCGGAGCAACCAGTGGGGGAGAAGCAGCTGCACCATCAACTGGCCAGGTGAATCTGGGGCATGGTACACAGGGTTCATCATCTACGCTTTCATCTTGGGGTTTCTGGTACCCCTCACCATCATTTGTCTTTGCTACCTGTTCATTATCATCAAAGTGAAGTCCTCTGGAATCCGAGTGGGTTCCTCCAAGAGGAAGAAATCCGAGAAGAAGGTCACTCGCATGGTGTCCATTGTGGTGGCTGTCTTCATCTTCTGCTGGCTCCCCTTCTACATATTCAACGTCTCCTCCGTCTCTGTGGCCATTGACCCCACCCCTGCCCTGAAAGGCATGTTTGACTTCGTGGTGGTCCTCACCTATGCTAACAGCTGTGCCAACCCCATCCTCTACGCCTTCTTATCTGACAACTTCAAGAAGAGCTTCCAGAATGTGCTGTGCTTGGTCAAGGTGAGTGGCACAGATGATGGGGAACGGAGTGATAGTAAACAGGATAAATCCCGGCTGAACGAGACCACAGAGACCCAGAGGACGCTCCTCAATGGAGACCTCCAAACCAGCATCTGAACTGCTTGGAAAACAAAGCAAAGAGAAGCCACTCTCTGCCCCCTGGCCATGGGCTCTGCTCTGTACCTTGTTCCTTCCTCCTACCCATCACTGCGGCTTCTAGAAGCTGCAGCCTCATTCAGAGAAGGATTTGAGCAGCTCTGATGGGATGATAGTGTCTCACACTGATTACCTCCCCCTTAAGGTGACATTTCAATGCAGACAGACAACTCAGTCTGGAGAAGAGGAGTTCACATCTGGGTGTGACCTTCAGAAATGTTGAAGCTCAACAAAACTCAGAAAAAAAAAAAACTACCTACGTGTTCGTGTGCTTAGAAACCAATATGTAACCTTATGTTCTGATATTTATACTTGTATTATGCCTATCTACTCTTTGTATAGTCATTAACTATGTTTTCTTGTTCATGTGTGCAAGTAGTGAAGTCAACTGTGCACAGTAACACATGGACACTTACCACAATATGGAACTTAAGACATGGACTTAGCATGAAGCCAACAAAGTTTACATTTCAGGGATCACTCTAGCAGTGTGGTCATACGGTCATGGTTTTGTTTTTTAAAAAAAAAAAAAAACAACTGTGAAAATAAGATATTTTTATATTCTTTCTCTTAGGAGGGCCCCCTAAATTTTATCAACTTCCAGCCTCCCAAAAATCTGCCTCATTAAATTTGCTTCATTAAATTCAGGAAAGTAAGGTCAAAGTAAAGAGGAGGTGGAAGAAGACATGTGAAGAGCCAAAATATAAATTCATGAGTTTCCCCTTCTTAGATGTGATCAGTTCCTCATTTAATCCAAAGGACGCAAGTGGTCCTGGTCATCAGTCCTTGTATTTACCAAGACAAAGCTGGCTTTGTTATAAGATTGCATTGTTTTCTTCTCAGATTGGTTGAATCTTTCTTAGGAAGCCATAGACGGAAAAAAATCACTAACCTGAAAGACAAAAAAAAAAAAAGACTGATTCTTGTGGGAAAACAATTTCCTCTCCTTCCCACCATGAAAATAAGTGAGGAAGAATGAAGCAAGATAATACCTTAATGGGAAACTATGAAAAAGGTTTTTTTGTTTTAATGCCAGACATGACTTTCTAATGAAAGAACATGGAACTGTAATTCAACAACACCTTGAAGGGGTTCTTACAGGACTTTATACGAACTAGGCATTGAGAAAATCATGATGCATAGTATTGTTCATAAAACATTCAGCATGAAGGGAGTGTGCAGGGGTGTGTGTGTGTGTGTGTGTGTGTGTGTGTGTGTGTGAAGGAGCCCCACCCTTCACAGGTATTGTATCTGCCTTCTTCACTGACGCAGGCATCTTTAATGTTATCTCAGCTATTTCTCTAAGCACTTCTGTTCCCCAAACTGTAGACAGGTTTAATGTACAAGTGATCAGACGGGACAATGTCTATTGCATGGACTGATCACAGCTTACAGGGTACGAAGAAATATACAGCCAGTATTTGCAAGATGCCACTGTCTCTGAGTTTATATGGAAGAAGGTATGACTTTTAACTTTGTGCATGCTGATTTTACTGTATTTGAACGTGAGCTTTGGTCTTCTGGATCCCTAGGAGCAAGGGTTGTTTGAAGGTTAGAATGACTAAGTGTCCCACTTGTAGCTTCCTTGTTAATGCTTTTATTCTCTCTGCCTGTATCATGCATCTGATTTCCTAAAGCACTTACTGTAATTTCAAAAAATATGCTCCATAAGATTTATGATAGAGAAATAAATTCATGAAAAAATAAAGAGGTGCAATTATAGGAAAAGTTGTTATTTTAAAATGCATATGGTAAAATCTCACACTGTAAGGGCACTGCAGGCACTAGAGAGAGAAGGAAATATAGGATGAAGGCCTCACTGAGATTAATTGAAAATTAATAAGGTAGTTTTGATCTCTGCAGCCAGACTCAAGCAATTTGAAGGGCAAAAGCAGCTAGACTCTTAGGAATTAGACAAAGTTCCCTAGAAGCATGATTAACATAAGAACCAGAAAATTCCCCTTCACTTAATCTCTTAACCTAAACTACCTGTCCATAAGGCCATCCCACCCATAATCTAACACTCCACAGAAGGACAAGGAAAGGTGTCCTGGTGTTAAGAAAGCCAAGGTTAGAATGAAAGACAAGTGAGAGCGCCAATCAGATTCCAAGAGCCTAGTGGGACAAAGATCCCAGTAAAAGGCAGAGAAAATCACTTTCAAATTCTTCCTACACATTCGGAGTAGTTGTTTGCCATCCTTTTTGCCTCCTTTCCCATCTTCAAGTAAATTATCATCTTTTATTTTACATTGCTTCTTTGGTTCTGTACTAACACTGGGTTTAGGATCACCAGGAGCTTCATGTCCCTGTAGAGCAGAGGTCTGACATGGAGAGCAGTGGCTTGCTGTCCACCCCTGGATGTTGTAGTGTGACCCAGCGCGGGATGGTGTACAGCCCTCCTCAGGTGTTACAACACTACTACTAAGGGAAAACTCAGCTATAAGCTCAGATCAGGGCAGTTGTATCTAGTGGGAAGTGACATTTTAAAAAATGAAAACCAGGGCCAGGGACTTAGCTCAGTGGTTCCAGTGCCTGTCTTGCAAGCACAAGGGCCCAGGTTTGATCCCCGGTAACCACATACAACAATGTCGGGCCTGGTGACTCACACTCACCAGCAATCAGCACCACATATCATAGTGCCGGGCGTGATGGCTCACATCTGTAATCCCAGCACTCAGGAGGCAGAAGCAGGACTGCTGTGAGTTTGAGGCTGAGCTCAGGCCCAGCCTGAACTACAAAGCAAGACCCTGTCTCAAAAAAAAAAAAAAAAGAAAGAAAGTAAATAAGCAAAGAAAGAAATACTATAAACCCAATTTTACCATCATTATAATATGAGGTGTTCCAAGGTCTTTGAACTTGTGCTGGGTTTTTGTTGTTTTTTTACTTAGGGAAATAATTGTAGAACATCAAAATTGGTAGAAATAACTTCAAGGCAGTTAAGTATAATCCTATAGTATCCATGTTCTGGTGAACAGAGAAACCACCCCCAAAGCTTGACAACCTCAAAGTCAAATTCATACCCAGTATCTGGGGCTATTATCCATCAACAGAAAAAGAGGACCTTTAAAATGGATGTTGTAATTCCACCCAAATAAGCAATCAGTGGAAATAGCATTTCAACTATATAGAGATGTGTTCTCTATTTTTTTAAATATCTATTTCAAGGATGAGTTGCTCTCTGGTTTTCTTTTACCCCCAAAAGGAAATAAACCTTTTAATGTAAATGAGATTGGAATTTTAATTCAAAAATTCAATCTTAGCTTTAGCTTAGCCCTCTGAAGATCCATCTGCTGGACGTGAAGAGAATAAAAAGTAATCCATCCCATTGATTTTAGGCTATCACTTCCATTAACACAGGTAGTTAATAACTGATTGAACCTCTATGGACTTGGGGAGAAAGGTATTGGGAAGGATATTATGACCACAGGGCCTGAAATGAATATTAGTTTGTGTTTAGGTAAAACAGCATTGTTGAGTAATACTGGAGTTGGAGTTGAAACTTTGGTGGTGGTGGCTTGGATAACTTAGGAATGGACGGCAGAGGATGGTAAAATGGAATGCAAGGAGGAAAGTGTGGGTTGGTGGAGGGGATTTTCGGAGCTGGCTCTGAATTGGAGTCTGTTTGCTTACACAATCTAATCTCCTGTCCATGAAGGAACATGGGTGTTGCTTGCCAAAGCTCACAGCCCCCACTGCCTGGGTATGAGAACATGATGGGAAAGTGTACAGTCTGATCACTGGGACAGGCAGAAAGAAAAGGGCTGTGTGTGTTCATGTTCCCAAATGGCTCCCAGAAGGACTATTCCATGAGGACTGAAGTGACAATGCCGGGAAGACAGGAGCTCAGACCTGGCTGAAGAAAGGTGACCAGGTCGAAAGGTTCCATACTAGGGCAGAAAGCCTGTATTATGAAAGGATCACAAAAGCTCATGAGCAGTTGTGCTTCTGAGTGATGACTTACAATCAATCACTTGTCTCATCCACATTTTGCCAGATTCAAAAACATTAAATTTCTCATCAAACATTCTATCAAAGCAAACCTTCACCTAAGTGCTTGTTTTGCTTCTAATACATGAATTTCTGTGAACAGTCTCCTAGGAAGAGCCTCTAATTTTTTCTCTTGGCTCATGTAAAAATTAGGCCCCAGGGACTGTGTTCTACTCACAGCGGAAAAACTCCTGTAGCTGCTATGACCAATTCATTGGCCATTTGGTCTGGGAATAACATTTCAAGGACAAACTTTCACACCTGCCACCCTCACTGCCACTTGCAAGGCCTGCATAGCCCTTCCTCCACTTGGCAGTGGCCGAGCACTGGCAGATATTTATTTGTTCTCCTGTGGATGTCTCTGGTTGTATCTATCTGGACCGTGCTTAAAAACAGAGCTAAATATTAACCAAGACCTAACCAAGCCAACTATAAAGCATTATTGATTCTCCTAAGATGAGAAGTGTATGTAATGTCATTAGAATGAAATGCAACAGCCAGATCACCCAGCGCACTGAACACCTGCCTCCTGTTAGGCACAGATTTTAAGCACAAGAGAAATGAGGCCAGAGACTCAGCATCAGAGGGTGGAGATGCAGGAGGTGACAGGCAAGAAGGGACAGGCTTTATTTGCCATCATTTTCCTGGCCTTCTCAAAAGGATGGACCAGAGGGAGGAAGGGGTCACTTGGCTTGGAGAGTAGAGAATGATGTTCTGATTAGAGAGACCATCACCATGTCCCTTCAGAAAAGCCTGTGAGAGATGTGATGTGAGGCTGACTTATAAAGAAATCTGCAATGTCATCCCACATCCCCCCTTTCTACCCCAATTATTTGGTGATGGAAGCCTCTCAGTGCTTAGGACGAAAGACCTTTGGCAGGAGAAGTCATGAAGAAAGGGAGGCCTCGGTGAGCCCAGCCGGAGAGGCTGCCAGGTCTACCACCAAAGACTGTATGAGCCCTGGATGCAGCTCCTTCAAAAAGTAGAGTGTGAACTGGGGATGTGGGTCAGTGGTTCCTGCCCCTCGAAAAGAACAGACTGCAAAGTAGCAAGTACAGGGGCCCTAGAGAGAAGCTGCTAGTCTCAAGGGGGAAAGATCCACCATCAGCTCTCTGATGGTGGCTAGCAGTCACCTGAGCAGGGACAACAGGACACTGGCAGTGCCATTCCAGTGGTACCCAATGCCACTCTTGGGTGGCACTTCCTTATCTCTCGGACAGCTGAGGTACTAGATCCTGCTCCCAGATGAGGGAAAATGTTGGTTGCAAAATGAATTGATAGTTTTCTTCTTTTTAAAGGAGAAACCCAAAAGGTTGTCAAACCACAAAACCAAGGTTGAGTTTCTATCTTAACCAGCAGCATCTCCCTTCTTAGAATGAAAGAAGTGTTCTAAGGCTCTCAAGTGTTCCTCTGTTTGTTCTTTCCCTTCAGCTCGTGCTCCCAAACACAAACACACACACACACACACACACACACACACACACACACACGTACACATGTGCTAATGTGTACATGTGGTGCTGGTGCACTGGCACTGCAGCACAACACATGTGGAATACATGGGATATGCACACATGTGAAAGTCATCCTCATATGTGCACATGACGTGCATGCCCAGACCCCTAAGGCACACATGTAACACATGTAGGAGGTGTGTGTGTGACACATGTGATTCTGCAATGGCCTTCTGAGGGAAGATGGAACCCTAATCAGATTAACTCACTGAGTTATTCAGTTTTCAAGTTCTGAAACTCATTTTCTTTAGGCTGATGCCTGCATGGGGACAACAATGTACCACATCTGTTAATTTTTTACCCAGATGACTCTGTACCTGATCACAGACTGTAGGACTAGCCCTCCTCAGCTGTCCCTGACACAACAGGTCACCTCAACTAAAAAAATTAAAACTAAAGACCTGGCACAAGGGTGTGAATGGCTGACAGATAATCCAACTAGTCAAACAACCCAAAGCCCCAAGAGCAATGGCTTTGCAAATAAGAATCACTGAGGTTAATTCTTAAATTTATCCTCATCAAAGACAGCATCTTAATAGACAGACATCCCCACACACACACGCGCATATGCACATACATGCACGTGTGCCTTAGTACAAATCTAAGGAAACCTGTGGTGTTCAGCCCCCAAGAAGCTGAATGGCAGTTCTCTTCCTCCCCCATGGAGACACCTCCACACAGAGTCTCTCAGACATGAACACAGTCCTTCCTGCAACCATCCCACTACAGTCCGCTTCCATAGCTCAGGGTTGCGGTATCGGCTTCCTCTATTCGCTTCTGAGTACCTACAGTGCACATTGCGGAAGCAGACTGGGGAAGGTGTGCCCTTCTTTGATGGACAGAAGACTGATCTCCAGAGTAAGGAAGTTAGCCAAGCTCCAGGTGCATGGCAAACCTGCTGTGCTAGACGCCAACAGAGCGAAGGCTTGGCATGAACAAAGATGTACATTGTTTGGCTTCAGCGGAGTGAAGGCTTGGCATGAACAAAGATGTACATTGTTTGGCTTCAGCTTCAACGTTCTTTGTCAGATTAAAGGTCTCTGATATCTCAAACTCCCTGGTGGATGGGAGTTGGAGGCGAGGGAACACAGCTCTTTCCATTTGATTCCCTGCAATGTCACCTAGCCACCTTTTTCTCCCTTTCATTCCAAGGGCTTGTCAACCCCCAAGCAGGAGAGGATGTATTCTCAGGTACACACCATGGGGCGCAGCGAGGGGCTGTCCACACACCAAAGACACCATTCCATCTTGGCCTTCACTGGAATACGTCTAGTGCAGCTGAATAGGCACAAAATCTAATTTGCTACCAACAACATGGCTCTGGGCTGCTGGGCAGATGTGAACATGGGTACTTACCTGGTAGGGATTTTGAGAGCTTACATACTGCCTCTAGGACCTATAAAAGTAAATAGTAATTGCTAGAGAAAAATCAAGCGAGGCACTGATGTAACAGATGATTTCAACAATAAAGGCAATTTTCAGAGACTGCTTTCACTTTAAAGAGTGTTAAGAAAGCTGGATGTGATTGCACAAGTTTATAATTCCAGCATTCTGGGAGCATGAGATGACTCCAACAGGGGCAAGTTAGTGACTTAGTGAGATCTTATCTCAAAATTTAAAAAAAAAATTTTAAAGGGCTGTAGGTGTAGCTCACCGTGAAGGCTTTGGGTTCAGTTCCCCAATTCCAAAACAATAACAACAAAGCCTGTCAAGGAAGCTGGACACAGTGGCATACACCTATCGTCACGACTAGGAAGGCTGAGGCAGGAGGATTACTTGAGCCTAAGAGTTCAAAGCCAGCCTAGGCAACACTATATACGTCTGTCTCAGAAACAAAACCCAAGCCCAAAATGGTAAAGAGCAACAGAAACCCAGGTATTCCCGAGAATTCAAGATAGGAAGTGGGCTTTGCCTTTTCACTGAGCATGTCGGCCTTTAAAATTCAGTGCATCAGTTTGTTTCCTGGAGCTATATCTTCCACTTGTCTTTCCAAACACTGTTCTCTCCAGTAGTCTATATTAATTTTTTTTAATGATTTCTGTTCTTGAAAACCCACAATGCCCCCTGTAAACTGAAGGGTGTATCTGAGTGATAGAGCATGTGAAAAGCCTGGACTCCCTCTCTAGTACAAAAATAAAAAAGTACGAGAGACGCTTCATTGTCAAAATGCAGTTGGGAAGCGACCCTGAGGGAATGAGCAGCAGATAGATGTTTCTGATCCTCCAGGTTGGTGCTCCTAGCAGATTCCAGGAGCAGTTCACGGCTTGTGCCTTTCCGGCCTTCGATTGCTGTGTGCTATCTGATGGAGCAGCTTAATACATGGCTGCTTAATACATGAAAAGACTCTTGGCACCATCAGCGATGACGACGGGTTTCCCATCTGTTCTAACTCAGAGGAGGAGACCAGTGAGCTCCACCAGCAAGTGAAGTCCCATGAGCGGCTGCCCAGCTTCCTCTGTCCAGATTGCCAAGGAGAAGCAATGGACGCTGGGACTCTGCGGAATGCCCGGAAAGCCTCCCCAGGGAGAATCCACGTTCTCGTGCCCAATACCCCGAGAACATTTCACTTGTGCGGAACAGTGTGTGTTGTGTGGGGTGCTGACTTTCAGAGCTTGCCTCAGGCTGCTGAAGATTGTTCTGCACATTTCCTAGTCTTCATCCTCCCCTTTTATAGATAACCTATCTACCACTCTCTCTGACTGTCCGTTGCCATCACACAACAGCAGACTGTTCCCAAAATATCAGTCACTGTTATCAACACCACACATGTTTTTTTCTTTTTTTTTTAGGTTTTTTGAGACAGGGACGCACTTTGTGGTTCAGGATGGCCCTGAGCTCAGCCTCCAACTCACATCACAGCAATCCTCCTGCCTCTGCCTCCCGAGTGCTGGGATTACAGGCCTGAGCCACCACACCGGGCACTGTGGTATGTGGTACTGATTGCTGCTGGGCGTGAGTCTCCACACCCAGTATTGTATGTGGTTACCGGGGATCGAACCCAGGTCCTTGAGCTTGCAAGACAGGCACCGGAACCACTGAGCTAACTCCCCAGCCCGGCATTGTTATATTTTATTCTGTTCTGTTTTTGCTGTTTGTTTTTTTGTGTGTGTGGTACAGAGGATTGAACGCAGGATCTTCAAAATGAGCTATACATCTAGCCCTTTATATTTTTTATTTTGCAACATGATCTCTCTAAGTCACTAAGTTGCCAAGTACTGTGGTTTGTGTCCAGGTGGCCTCCCAAAGCCTCACACAGACATATGTGGGGATTATTAGGAGAAGGCTGGATTTCCACAACATGGATGTGATACTGGTATTGATTCATGGTGCAGTGCTGGGACCAAGGGCACCAGGATGAAGGGTGTGAGTGTTGCCGCCCCAAGTACCTGGGATCAGATATAAGAGATAGAAGGAGCTCTGGATGTCCTCTTTGTCACTTTGCTACTTCTGCTTGTCACAAACTGCTTCTCCTCTACCATGTCACCCTACCTCGGAGGCAGCTGATGATGGACTAAAACCTCTACAAACTGACAGCTAAATAAATCTTCCCTCCTTTAACTTTGAGTGCTGGATATTTTGTCTCAGTAATGAGAAAAGTAGCTAAGACACCAGGGCCAGGCTTGATTATGTGACGGGCATGGTGGGAATACCCAGCTTGTTTTGTGTCTCTTTCTCTGTATGTAGTGAAGATCATAAAGTAGTTCTCTTCTCTTTTCTTTTCCTTGAAAGGGCTGTATGGAGTTCTCCTCTTGCTCCTGTGGTCAACGGACACAAGGAAGCCTAAGACACCCAGGAAAAACTTCCCACAGCCCTAGTATCTGAACAATTTCAACAGTGTGACTGGTTAATGGTTTTCACATAAGAAAAAGGTGCACATAGTGATCCCTTGACAGACTTTCCATATTCTTTTAATAGTATATGTCTGTAGTACAAAATGATACATTTGATTGTGGGGCATTGATACATGTCCCCAACACATTTTTAACTCCTTCTCTCTCCTTCTTCTTCCTTCCTGTGCCTCCCTCGCCCACCCTCTATCTCAACTTTCTACATTCTTACAGTATTTTGAATGAGATTATTCTTGCTAACACAATATCCCTGCATTGCTAGTATTTAGATGGACAGAAAAAACTGCTTTTGCTTTCCAGTATTTATGATTATATATGCTTCTCTGTCAGATAAATTTACCTTCATGTGTGTTGTCAAAAGAGACAAAAACCTAAAGCTAGAAAACAAGACACAAGATTTTTGGTCTGATTTCTAAAAAATTTACAGGTATACTGTTTTTATTAAATGTCTTCCAATGAAGTCATAGTTTGAATGGAATGGACTTAAATCTGTCCATTAGGCCAGCTATGTGAACTCACCTGTCTTACAGGATTTTCTTACCCCTGAGACAAAATACCCAACAGCCAAAGTTAAAGGAGGCAAGGTTTACTTGGCTCACAGTTTATAGAGCTGGCTCCAAAGCGTGGTGATGTGGGAGAGCAGCATCACAGAGGAAAAACAGCTCATGGTGGGCAGAAGGCAGCAAGAAAGCAAGCAGTGAGTGACAAGGGGCAATAACAGCTTCTTTCTGTCCCTTTGTATTCTATTTAGGCTACAGCCCTAGAGTAGGTAACACTCACACACAGAGCTATGCAAAGCCAGTCAATTAAGCTAATTGAGTGACCATACTCTTAATCCCACCACCACATCCAGCCACCTCTGGAAAAGCCTATCTAAGACCACATGAGGCTTTGAGGAGACATCTAGACACAAGCCATAACATCACCTCTGTTCCTACCTACCTCTGAAAAATATCCCATGTGCTCAGGAAAACGGGCTAGAGTCTTAAGTGACACAACCTACATTTCCAGCTTCCCAAGATCCTGGACTGAGATTTTACAATTTGCGTTAGAATTCTCATTTCATGAAAAAAAATCTACGCAATATTGTGCAGATTTTGCCAAATTCTCAGAATCATTTGACTGGAATTAAAAAAAAAAAAGCTTGAAAATAGGAAACTATTAATGAGTTCAAATTTTTTGCACAAGTTGACAATGGCCCTATCTGATTTCTTCCACATTTGGTAGCCTTATTTAAGGAGCCTGTCCAAAGCTTCATAAGGTAGATAATGGAAGAAGTGACTTAGAAATGCCATAAAGCCAGGACAGATTTCTGTGACAACAAAACTGACTACAAAAAATGCCAGGAGTTTAGAAACAAGGTCCAAGAAAACAACTTTTTCTTTTTCTCATCTTTTTCATTTTCTCATCTTCTTTGACTCAAATCCAAAAGAACATATTTCCATTTGCTTAAAACAGAATCCTAACTATCATTTAGACTACTAAAATCAGACAAGTAGATTAGCTGAGTGTTTGACCCTTCTCCATGGACTGTGCTTTGTTCTGTACACTTTAGATGCATTATCTCCTTCAGTTCCTCTAAGAGCCCCAGGAAGTAGATGCCACCATTATCCATGCCTCCTCATCTGTAAAAAAGGACAAAACCTCAAATATCACAGGACTGTGTAAAGATGGGATAAAAGAAAAACATTTAAAAGAATGTCATATTATCAGATGGCTGGAGGTGCCAAGGTAACTTTAGACAGGGTGTCTCTGTGTTTCCCAGGCTAACCTTGAACTCTGGGGCTCAAGTCGTCCTCCTGCCTTGGCTTTCTGATTAGCTGGACATAGAGACATCCACCAACCAGGTTCCCTTCACCTTCATTCAGAACATAAGAAAACTGGAAAATTTCTTGGTTCTTAAACAGACCATTTTCTAAAATTGGCTAATATTAACTCATGGTTTGTAATTCTACCATTAGTGGAAAACTTAGCTGCACTCATAAAACCAGCATGGAGATGCAAGATGACTGCAAGCTGATTGCAGGGGAGAAAACGCAGTGATCAGCCTGGGATTTAGCTCAGTGGTTCTGGCACCTGCCTTGCAAGTGCAAGGGCCCAGGTTCGATCCCTGGTAACCACATATAGCAATGCTGGGGGTGGTGACTCACACCCACCAGCAATCAGTACCACATACCAAACAGGCATGGTGGCTAATGCCTGTAATCCCAGCATTTGGGTGGGAAGAGGATTGCTGAGTTCAAGGTTGAGTTCAAGACCAGCCTGAACTACAAAGTGAGACCCTGTCTCAAAAAACTTAAAAAAAAAAAAAGGTCTTTAAAAACTAAAAAGAAAAAAAAGAGTGATGTCTCTGCCTAAGATATTTTTGCTACATTTTGTTCCTTTCTGGCTAAAACACTTTACTTCTCTGCTAACCAAGAGTTTCCCTTGGTTTCCACCAGAGTGGGCCAAGAACAGCCTCCCAACTCCAACACAGAGCATCAGACCACCTAAGCATCCTAGAAACTAGGTAGCTCACAACAAGGTACAGCTCACTGAGCTCTCTACTTTTCCAGTGTGGGACTGTGGCTGGCCTGGGTCCTGGTGCTAACTGGAGGAGAGGGTGGCATCGTCCATCCTGGGCCTGCCTGTAACATTTACAGGTCCAGAAGAAACAGATGGTGCGATGAAGAAAAATGAGTACAGCAGAGAAGCCACAGCCAGAGGTGTGAGTGGGTGGAAGGGAATCAGCCAGGGAGGGATGAGAGGCTCGAAGATGAGATGAGGGGAGAGGAGAGAACAATGTCAGGAGAGCCCAGTGGAGAGACGAAAGTAATCCGGTCCATGCTGGGATGGAGGTGGACGCCTCTGATCCCCACGGCTGAACTCACAGTGCCAGAGGGCAAGAGAGCTACTGAGGCAGCCTCCCCGCCTGGAGCAGAAAAAAGTTACACACTGCATGGGGCGGGGGAGGAGGCACGTGCAGAGGACACAGCATCCATCTATGCTGTCTCCATCCCAGAATCCTTTGCACCCTCACAGCACCTCCAAGATTCAGTCAGTCCTAGGTACCTGACTGTTTTGAAACTCATCCAACTTGATATTCAGTGCATTTTGACGCAAAAACTTGACCCAGTATTCATCTTGTTTTATCGCTCAACATGCAAACTAGAACTTGTCTGTATCAATTGCCTCGTGACTTGTTGCCCTTTCAGCTGGAAGAATTTGTTTGGTGCTCTGCATTTTTCATGCTGGGAAGCCTCCCGGAATGGATTAAAGAGCACTGAGCTGCCACCGCACAGGCACAAGTGAGGGGGTCCAGGGCTTGGCAATGCTAGATGTGCTCTCAGTCGGAAGGTTTTTAGAAAACAGCCATCTGTCTGCTGAGAGCTGCCGAAGGGACAGCAGGAAGATTTCCAGCCTCAGACAGCATCTGAGGCAGCCACAAGCGCACACGCTATTGCATACGATTTAATCAGATAGTCACATTTTCCCCCAAAATTCCATTTATAAAAGACCCAAACTGCAAATTCTCTCTTGTCCAAGGATTCAGACTCTTTCATCATCCAGCCTGCTGCAAGGAGGTTGGATGTTTCTGATTTACCTGACTGAGCTAGAACAAAACAAAATGAGCTAACTTCTCAACTCAGGTCAGGTCCAGACAGACAGACTTTGTTAGGCTCTCCGCAGACGCACTCACATGCACACACACACACACACACACACACACACACCTAGAACTCAGCAGTTTTCTCCATTTCTGATTGGTGCATCCAAGTCTTGAACTTCAAAGTCCTCAGCAGGCTGCTGTCTGATATTTTCAATGTTGGATTTTGTAATTTCCAGGATGGGGCATGATCCTGCCAATGCCTTACCCCAAGGAAGAGTGGAGTTGAAGGCTGCTTCCACTCTCGCTCCCACCGTGCTAGACCCAAGAGGAAATCATATCACCAGATATTCATCACCAAATCTGCACATCTTCAGATGGCACCTGAAGCCCACTGCCTTTCTCTAGGTAAGAAGAGGGCTGCCTCACTACAACAAACTGCTTCTCGTATAAACCTCCGTCCTCAGGTTGAAGGCACTGAAACAGGGTCAGGACAGGGATCCCCTCCTTAAATTTATGTTGACCCCCAATGCTGCTGGCTCAGAGTACAAATGTCTGTGGACAGACTCACTTGCAGCCCAGAAGCAGCTAGGTGGGGGACTGGAAGGCTCACATAGGCAGGAGCCACTCCAACATTGAGAAGTCCCCGGAAGTCATGTAATACTGGGTGGGGCACTGATATAAAGCTGAAATATCAATGAATTCAGCATTTTTGAAATCAGAACAAATAAATCTTAAGATTTTCTTTTGCGGGCTGGGGATTTAGCTCAGTGGTTCCGGCGCCTGTCTTGCAAGTGCAAGGACCCGGGTTCGATCCCTGGTAACCACATACCATACTGGGCGTGGAGACTCACACCCAGCAGCGACCAGTACCACATACCACAGTGCCGGGCATAGTGGCTCACGCCTGTAATCCCAGCACTGAGGAGGCAGAGGCAGGAGGACTGCTGTGATGTGAGTTTGAGGCTGAGCTCAGGGCCAGCCTGAACCACAAAGTGAGACCCTGTCTCAAAAAAACCTATATTTAAAAAAAAAAGATTTTCTTTTGCTCATTTGGGAATTAATAAGGTAAGGTATAGTATGATTATTTACAGGCTGGTTATCCTATCAATACACCATTATGAAGTCAAATTATCCATGCACACCACAAATATAGTATCTATTATGAGTCAGAGACTGTTCTAGAAGCTGGGAACTCAGTGAGAGAAAAGACAGACCAGGTCTCTACTCCTTGTTGGAGAGACACACAATTTAAAAATCCATGGGTGAGTGAACTTGTAATGTCAATAGGACAATGAACGCTACGATGAAAAGACACAGACATTAAAGACGAACAGATAAGGGTAGGAGTTCCAGAGCCACACAGCTGACTTCTGCCTCAGCTCTGCTCCTTCCTCAGTGACTTGGGGCAAACTGCTGAACCTCCCTTGGCTCCAGTTTCCTCAATAAAGTAGAGATACAGTCAGGATATACTGATGAAGGTTTTGTGTGTGTGAGAACTGAGGAGGGTCCTTCAGTTGAGGGCTGACAGAGGTGGCTGACAATAGCAAACACTTGATCAATGCCAGTTTTTACTGTTTTATCCTGGGGAGGCCCAGGCAGCCCTTCTGGAGGGAGTCATGTCCATATGTAGATCTGGGCAGAGACACTGCAAACATGAATGTCTTGGGAAGAAGTGAGCCAAGTCCTTTCTATGGAACTGGAAGGAGAATAGAAAGATAGG
>PVIR01022233.1:0-28446 GCA_004026965.1 Petromus typicus
GGCCCTCTGAATCTTCTACCCTCTTAAATGGGCTGACCTGGTTCCTATGATTTATACTCCAAACATTCTGCTGAGATCAGAATCTGCCCTAAACCTGAGCTCACTTAGCTGAAAGACACATCTTGTCCTCTTCATTGTTGTACTCAACACATGCCAATGATAGTTCCAGTTCTTGCAAGCTTCTTTCTCTAAGAGCTGGACGTTGTTTCTGGTAACTCCAGCTGCTGGCTGGGGTCTTATTCCAAAACAGATGGACCACCCAGAACCATGACATTGTCAGCTTTCTGACTCCAGGCATCGTTGCTCTCTGGATGCTGCTGCTGCTGCTGCTCCATGTCCTTCAGCTCCAAATCCCTTCAAATGTTAGCAAGCGCCTGATCCGAGACGGTTTCCTGTACTCTTTTGTGTTACTGACCATGTCCCCATGGGACTATTCCTTCAGGCCGGGCAAAGCTTCCAACACCAGTTCTGCCTTTCTTACTTCTTCCCTGTCTCCAACAACCAGTTGCCAAGTCTCAGCGTGCCTCTCATCAAAGCCCTCCAGAGATGTGACAAACTTTTGTTCCTGGTTGTTAATCTAGTTTTTATTGTCTTGTGATTTTATGAGACAATGTCTGGCATGTTATCTATTTACCTCTTCTTATTTTCCCACAGCAGGATGGTTTTCCAGGACAGCTCTTGCTCTTAATTCTTGTTGTATGTCCTTTAACGTAAGTTTTCTCCCAGCATCATATAAAAAGGGCCATGATCCGAAGGCTTGGGTTACTCTGGTTGAGTGTTACCTAGTTGTGAGGTGGTAAGCAAGTAACTTCCTTTAAATAGGACCAAATTTTGTCATCAGTAAAATAAAGGGAGTCAGCTAAAGGTTTCTAGGTTTTTCTAGTTTCCAAACTTGTGAATATTAAATTGGCTGAGAATAACTTTTTTCTGAACTGCTCTCAGTTAGATGCTCTTTCTCAATTGTCCATCAAAAAGTAGTATCTGCTAATATTGCTCAATTTTCCCCAGTTTTGGATAAAGTAGAATTCTAAATAAGATTTATATGTCTTGATTTTTTCATTCTCATGTTCATTATATCTTCCCCATTAACAATTCACTGATTATGTAGAATATTTTATACTTGTCCAATACTTGTATAATTTGTTAGGGATGATAAAATTCTCCTTGCTCTGTCTGCTGTTGCTCCTACTCTCAAAGAGTCAAGCATTTGACGAACTATGGAGCTATTGATATGTCCCCATAGGATCTAAATAGACTTTTGAAAGAAAAGACATGAATGAACAACCAATATATTAAAAAGTGCTCAACACTTCAAATCATCAGAGAAATACAAGTTGGAATGTCAATAAGATATCACCTCATGCCTACTAGAACGGCTACCATTAAAATGGATGATAACAAATATTGATGAGGATATGGAGAAAAAGTTATATTTGTGTTATAGTACAAATATCAATTAATACAGCTACATTGGAGGATAATGTAGAGTTTCCTTAAGAAATAAAAGTAAAATTATTGTGTAATTCAGCAATCCCACTCCTGGATATATGTCTAAAGTGATTCAAACTGATGTAGTGAAGAGATACCTGCACTTTTATGTTCACTGCAACATAATTCACGGTAATCAAGTTATGAAAGAAATATGTATGTTCATCAGTGGACAAACAGATAAAGAAAAAATGGAATACTATACAGTCATTAATAGGAAGGAAATTCTGTCACTGGTAGCAACACAAATGAACTGGAAGACACTGATCAATGAAGTTAGCCAGACACAGAACGAAAAACACTGTGTAGTTTACTTGTATGTTGAATAGAAAAATGATGCATCCAGTATGCATCAGAAATGCAAAGTAGAAAAGTAGTTATAATTGCCTGATGATCACAGTTAATATTAATATATTATTTATTTCAAAGCTGCTAAATAATGGACTTCTAACATTTTTACTACAGAAATGGTAGGTTGGTAACAAGGTACATGTGTTATCTTGATAGACTATATGTATATATGTCAAAATATAGTGTTCTGGAAGTTTACACAGTTATTTGCCAATTAACAAATTTACAATTAACACATTTTAATAAATGCAATATATTTACTTTCCAAAGCACACTAGTTAGCATCAGATCGTAAACTGGAATTTCAGGTCTCCTGACAGCTATTTTCATGGATTTTTTTTTCACATTTCTTTTCCCACTCTGAGCTTTTGTGTAGCTTCTGTATTTACTTCTTCCAATATTGCTGAAGTTCTCCCTGCCAGAATGAACCAGGACACTGAATACTGACGGAACGGATGAAGTAAATTCTTCCCTCCTCTAACTAAAAAGTACCTAGTACCCAAAGTGAGCCATTTGTGCATGGTACCTGTCCCTCTGGGCCGTGATGACTGTCAACATGCAGTTCTCTGGTCAGCTATTCAGATGCTTCCTCACTTTGAATCAGCTAGCAATGTGACAAAGCCCAAGCGACAGTAAGGGAAGAAGTGGAGGAGGAATGTTAGGCAGCAACAATGGCCTAGTTTCACTGGATGGGCCGTAAGCTACCAACGTTGCATAATTCAGAATTTTCCCAAGAGCTGAAAAGACTGTGTGTGTTCCTTGCTCTTCAGTATCAGGAAGGAGGGATTAAGTGAATGTTTTCAGTTTCACAGGAAAAGGTAATAAAAATACAAGTATATTTTGGGTCAAGTTCAATTTCTGCTTGCTTCTTCCAAATCTCTATGAGGAAAATAGATTGTAACACCACAAAAACTTTAACACCCCAGCAGATAGGATTCTTTACCACAGTGCAGGTAGTTATCAGTTCCCCAATATAAACCTAATTACAACGCCTAATATAGCAAGCCTAATAAAATGAGGAGGAAAGTTAAAGATAGTTGGGTCAGGTCTGTCAGTCATAGGAAGACCATCATTAGTTACTATTTTAATGGTTCATTTGATTAAATGCTAAGCTATTGTCTTGTAATTATGTGTATTCAAGGGAAAAATACTCGAGTTCAATTAGGAATGTATCTTTTACTGCACTATATTTAATGAAGTTGCAACATCACCATAATAAGCAAGGAATAATGAAAATCTTTTTTTGAAATGGCAATAGAAGTATTTGCAGAGAAGTAGCTGGCATGTGTAATATGATGAGTTCCCTTAAATGGCTCAACTGTTGATCAAAAAAGCAAATTATATAAGTGGATACTGCGAGGCAGAAACATGTGGACACAGCTGGAGTGTCATGTGTCACGGTTCCAGTCATTGCCAGCTGGCGGTCACACAAAGGCAGGCCAAGCCAAACAATTACTGTTATTCATAAGAGCAAATGTGCATTCCAAATACACAGTGCAGGCTTTATGAAATAACCGAGCATTCAGATGCATCCAGACAGCCGAGCTTTTTTTTCATCACACGTCCCTGGGTGCCAGGCCAATATGGCAAACTGACTCTGCTATTCAGAAGCCCTTATCTTTACCCAATTAACCAAATCACTGTGACGTTTGAGAGTTCTTCATGCACTTTGTTGAACGCGTCAAACCAGCAGGCTTACTGGGCAGCAGATGCACAGCTTCTGGAAGCAATCTGCTTGAAAAAAATTTTTTTTCTTGAGCTGTAAATACCACATTAGACCACTGCCCATTACAAGCCAGTGCTCAGAGTCAGACATTAACATCCGGACAACAGTACTTATCCTTGTCCTCAATTCTGTATGTCTACACAAGAGAAGTCTTCAAAGATGTTAACCTAAAGATGTTTACCTAAAGTCAAAAATGGCCAAGAGGCAGGCGACAGGGATTCATACTGTCTTGTAGAGGAAAAAGAGAAATTTAATAGGAAAATATTCTAGAAAGGAATACAGTAATGGGCTGAGGCAAAAATTTCTGAATTATTTAAATACAGACACCAAAAGATGATGGAAAATGAAGCTGTTGTTTCTATAATGTTCCCCTAAATAATAAAATTCAGCCACAGCTCCTTGTCTGCTATGACTTTCAGTAGATAGGCTCCCAGGAAGATACAAAAATATGTGTTATGATTGTGTCAGAACAGAAGGAAGGCTGGGGAGGAAGATGTACAACTGCCAGGGAGGTTTCATTGCCATAAGAAAGTGAATGGTTTTATTCTAAGCAATCCCTCCTAAAATGTGTCAGCATACTCTGTCTAGACAGGTATCATTTCATAGAAATATAATGTAAGCCACATATGTGACTTTAAATTTTCCAATAGTCGTATTCAATAAAGTGAAGAAACAGGTAAAATTAATGTTAATGATACGTATTATTTAAACTAATATATCTAAGGTCTTATTGTTTCAATGCATAATCAACATGATAATTTTTTTTCAGTGCTAGTGATTGAACCATTGAGCATATTAAGTGAGGGTTTTTTACCACTGAGCAGCTCTCCCAGCCTGGCATAAAATTATTATTTTACAATATGGCACAAAGTCTTAAAAGCTAGTGTGTAATTTATGCCTGTGATGCATCTCAATTTGAAGCTGTATTCAAAGAGCTCAGTAGCCACATGTGGTTCATGGTGACAGTTATGGACAAGCCAGAACTGAACTTTCACCATGGACCCTTTGAGAATGTGCAGTACAATTTATCCAGTTCTGTGAAGGAATACCTTAACAGAATGAGATGGCAAATATACTTTTTTAAAAAATCTTTATTGGTACATTAAATATACACATCATGATTGTACTCCATAATGGGGATTTGTACCAGTAAAAGACACAACTTAATTCTCCTTTTTTCCCATAGCCCTACCCACCTTACCACCCACTCATATACATAAAATTTGTTTCCTTACTTTTTTGTTACAATCTCAACATGGCAAATATACCTTTGTGGCCACAGCTCTTCTATCAATGATCTCAGTAAGGCATCTATAAAATGCAAGTAATATAATCTGCTTCACCATGCCCACTATATTTTCTATGAGTTTAGACTAGATAGTAGATTCATATTTAAGAAAGGTACAGTGTTTGACCAAGCCCTAAAAATGTGTCACCAGTGGCCAAAAGTTCTACGGAAGGAGAAAAAAAAATATTTTTTTCCTAATTCATTATGACCTATTGGTCCTTTCACAGGTGTGATTTTAAAGACAAAGTCCCCTTCATCATCTGCAAAGATCTTTGAAGACTTGAAGGATTTAAAAAATATCAGTGGCCACCACGGAGGCCATGTAGGAAGGGAGTCCAGTGAGGTGTGCCTGCTATTTTCTTTCACTCATGTGATGCTAGGGGCAAGAGAGCTTTGAGTCCCATCACTGCTTCCTTCCACAGTGATCTCAAAAACCATCGCTCTTGCACCTCTCCCACTGTAGATGGTTAGAATCCATTCGCTTCTGAATCTCTACATTCAAGTGCACTGGCCAATAGTACTATCAACTGCTCCAGCCCAGAAAGCACCATGTCAAACTCCAGTAATCCACATCTGAAAAAAAGGAGACTAGAAGGAGAAAATGGAAACAGGGCTTTTACAAAGAAGGGAATGAGGGGCTGAAGGGAGAAGAGGTGATTGGGATAATCAAGATTTAGCATGTACAGGTACAAGTTCCTTATACAAATGCTATCTATCATCTATCTATCTATCTATCTATCATACCAATAAAATTAATCAAAAAATAAATACATACTTGCAAAAAGAATGATTCTTACTTGAAAAGATATAAATTGGTGGATGGAAAAAGTAACAGATGGAGGAAATTGATAGTGTCAAAGAAAAAAAAATGGAGGAGTTGACTAATAAACCAACGGAGGTACACAGGGGGGAATAAGGACAGAATAAACAAAAAAGACAGTTTCATTCTGGTCAGGAAGTGCTCATGATCATAACCTCTCTCTGTCTCAGTTTCACTTTCTTTAAAATGGTGGTAAGGATCTTCATCCCACACCCTTTATAGGGCATTTGTAAAGAGGTTAACCTATGACAAGAAAGTACTGGACAAGAACAAAGTACTTTGATAGTTATGTTACTGAGCTTGTCATGCTGTGACAAAATGCCTGAGATAAATATCTGATAAAGAGGAAAGACTAATTTTGCTTAGACTCATGATTTCGCAGGTCCCTCTGAGGTGCCTTGACTCTGTGGCCTTGGGCCTATAGTGACCCAGGATCTAATACCCGAAATGTAGTGGGGAGGGAATATATGCATCTGACAGAAGCCAGGAAGCAAACGAGGGAGAGGAAGGCTCCGTGGCCTCAGTGTTTCCTCCCAGGGATGCTCCCAAAGACCCAATTTCCTTTTGCTGGGCCCTGCCTCCCAGAGACTCCACCACTTCCCCAGAGCTCCACATGGTGTTGTGACCGACCTTCTACACGGGCCTCGGAAGGACATTCAACATTCAAAGCGCAACGTGGGCTGTGAGCAATTGCACTTGTCAGTGGCAGGTCTGGGATTCTAATAAGTGGAAAAGCAAAGAGGCAAACATCGTGAGGGCTTTTCCTCCATGCTGCAGGCTTTGCCTCTGAACCTGGGTGCCTGTGCCTGGCCACAGCTGATAGCATCAAAAGGCCTTCACCTCTGCAGTGAAGGGGAAAGAGAGTGCAGAAGTCACTGCAGGGCTGTGTGTGCGGCTCTGGCCATGCTGCCTGGGAACCTGACACAAGCGGAGGGCTCAGGCGACAGGGTAGAGATCCAGGGGCAGCAGTATTCTTTTGGGTTTGGTGTGCTAGTATTTATTTACTCTGGTGCCTTGAATCTTTTCGTTCTATAATCTTTCCCCTAAGCTATATTCAGGGCTTGATGTCTCATTGCCTTCAAATATTAAGTCAAATGTCATCTCCTTCAGAAGTTTTTGGTTATACGACACAAAGTTGCCAACACTCTCTACAGCTTCTTCCTTCTTTTTTTTTAAATTCAAATCTTTATTGGTACATTATATATACACATCATCATTGCATTCAACATTGAGAGTTTGTACCAGTATATGACGTGACTTGATTCTTATTTTTTATTCTTTGTAGGCATTCGTCCTTACCCTGTAAGGCACTGATGATGAACTGTGTCGAGACCAAGTACCAAACTACAACCTGAAACCCACTTAAGTATCTCAAAGTGCCAACGCTATGATTAAAACCAAATACTGAAGTTTTATTTCAGAAAGAATAACTCTATGTTAATACCTTTTGTTTTAAAAGAAAAAACACAAAAGACACACGTGACATATGTTCACCACCACTGCCATAGGAGACATGGGGTATCTTTTGTCGTCACCCATTCCTTCACCGAAAGGTGAGCTCCACAGAGTGAGGGGTTTCCCGCGACCTTGCCCAGTCTTCCATGCATCATACACCATTGTTAGCATCAGTGTACAGCTAGTAATTCGACTGAAAAAAATTACCACATTTTTCTTAAATCAATAGGGCAAAGTTTTCATAGAAGAGAGCGCTTGTTTTGCCCATGTGCTTACAGCACAAACCCACTCATCTTGGAAACACTGTGCTCTTGCAATAAGGCTTCATGGCTAAGGAGGGAGCAACAGGACCTGCTACTGGAAGGATGACACTAAAACAAGCCTCGATCCTTAAACCAGGTGCCATACCTGGCTGAAAACACAGACTCTCAGGGCTATTGTACTCACTATGCTTTTATTAATCTTCCCACACAGCCTGGTGACTCTGTCTGTGCTGCAGCTTCCACAAGTTCCTGTGGAGACATCAGCTGTCAAAACCCAGAAACATTTTCAGTTCTCATATGAGTCGTAGGGACTATTTGTCCCCTTCAAAATCTTGAGTAAAAGATGTGATGTAATTTTCAGGTTTCTCTTCAGAGAAATACATAATCCTGTCAGTCTGAGGAAACTTCTTTTGCCTTTAAGAAAATACAGTTCCAACGCCACTTCTACCGTTCTCTAGTTTTAGAAGCTTCACTAACGGCAGTCACCTATGGAGGAACTATTTCATTGCCCCCTTCCTCTTCCTTGATCTCCATTTTTTAATTTAGTGCTTCACAAATCTGCATGCTATTCTTGTACAGGGCCAAGTGACTCTTCTGTGAGCACCATCGCCATCCTTGCCCGACGCCCAAGTTCATGAGAAACCCAGCTCCTTCCCCTGCTTCTGCCTACCAGGAGCTGCCCAGGAGCCTGAGGGGAGGGTCCTCCTGAAACTGTTGCGTAGGATCCAAATCCACATTAGGCATCCTGCCTTGCAGGCCCTGTGCATACACACTGCATGCTGCTTCAGCCCCTTGCAGGAGCACGCAGGGCTTGGGAAACTCGAGCTAAGTGAAGACAGCCCGCCTCCAGGTGCCGCTCTCTTCTTTTCCCATTTCTTTCCACAGCTCCTGACACTTCTTGGCCACCCATCATTTTCCATTTAGTTGTGGGGAGTCTTCTTATCTTCAAAGTGTTTTCCTTTGCTTGCAGAAGGAAGCCGACCCCTGAATGAAGTTCTTGGTTCTCTGTGCCTAGGAACTCTTTCCAGGAGCCCAGCTGCTTTGGGATTCTTGCCACCCAGCCTCAGCCTACATTTCCTAGTTTCCACTACGGGAATAGATTCTTTGGAAGCAGACTTGCTTCTTTTGGGCCCCGAAGCCTCCCTTCTGAGGGGCAGACAGAGTGAGAAAGCTCAGGGGAGGGCAAGCTTGGAGTTTCCATGAAAAAGGTCCTTCAGGGCTGGCTTGAACAGCATTTTTGTTCAACGAAAGAATCCGTCAGTCTTTCTGGTTTTGGCCAGGGCTCTCTGCTTCTTCGTGGGATGCTGGTGCTGAATTTGTGTCTGGTTCCTCTCTTCTGATTACCTCTGTTTACACTGTCCCACCTCAGAGTCACTGCTGTATCTTGAATGCTCATTCAAGGAGAGTAAGTCAAAGACTGACAGCTGGTGAGGTCATTCTGCAGTCTCGCCAAGGCCCGTGTGCCATTACAATGAAGTAATAATGTATTTATAACACACCTAACCACCGATGGCTTCTCTTGCTGTGGTTTTTTTCCCCCTGCATTTGCCCAGATGTTTTTTGAGAACTCAAGAATTGGCCTCCAGAAACAAGCTCCTAGCAAACAAACTCTGCCTGTTGACTCTGGCGGGTGCTTATAACGAGAGTTGTTAGCACGCAGGATTTATGTTTCAAATATCATTTTAATTTCTCAGGCAGTGTTTTTACCACAAGATGTTAATTCACTGGTGCACTCACGTCCCATAGCACCTACCCCCCCCCCACTCTCTCTCAATGAAAATATGGACTTGGTTTCTAAGGAAATATTCTCAGTGCCTGATTCATCCAAACACAGCGCATTCATTTTCCATGGAATTTACTCTAAAATGTCATACTCTTTTTATTTGATAAATTACATAGCTTTGTGATTCATTAAGCCCCTTTCTTTGTTCCCTAGTGGCACCCTCTTTGTCATGCACCAGGATTATGCAATTAGTCCCAACAGGAGCAGTTGGTCTTCCCCAGAGACATATGCTGCTTTAAACATTTATCAGGCAACATGGGAAAGCATTTAACAGTGAGGCAAACTCTGAATTTCCACCTAGCACAGATTCCTGGGAGAACCATTATGTTAATTTTATATACCTTAATACTTCTGAATAGAGGTGGGTTTGAGATAACACTCCTAACAAATTCCATGATCAGAATTCTGGATTTAAAAAACAAACAGTTGGAGACATGTGTTCTACCAACCTCCAGCATCCCCTTCTTCCTTGTCCTCTTGGTAATCCTGCCGAATTTTCTCTTTGCTCCTCATTGGCTAGATGAATCAGCTCTGGGAGATACTGCCTTCTACTAAGGCATTTCCTTGGTGCAGGAGTCTCTTCCCAACCCCTAGACAAAGGAAAGCACTTTTAAACTCACACACTCTATTTTTTACCACCTGTGAAACACATTACATCAACTCCAGGTCCTGAGTGAGGACAGTGGGAGCCTTCCTCTCCTCCCTCACCTGTGTTCTGCTGTACCCCAAGGCAGTCAGCTCAGCACACAGCTACTCCACAGAAGCTTCACCACGGGCAACCCCAAAGCCTTTGCTCCTTCATCATCTCAGGGAGGGTCTGCACTCTGCAGACCACACTTTCCCTGAGTCTATCCCCCCATGGTTTCTCCCGTACTCCCTCACTGACTGTCCTCAGCTCCTCTTATTGCTCACTCTCCTCTTCAGTTTCTGGGAACCCTCGGGCTACCTTCCACACCAAGGGGCAGCAGTCTTCTCTGTCATCTTTTCCAACATGACAGCTCATGATTTCTATCCCACTTTGGTTCTCACTTCTACCTACAGCTTATGCCCATGTGTAGGGAGGGATGAACTTCACATGCCGCTGGACTTGCCTCTCCTTCTATGGGGTAAGTTCACCCTTACCTTCCATACCCATCCTTCCCTCAGGATGTCCAGATAGAAATCTGGGTATAACTTCTGTCCTCTCCTCCTCCATCTTCCCAGTCTCTTTTGCTTTTTTTTTTTTTTTTTAAGATTTTTTTTGAGACAGGGTCTCGCTTTGTGGTTCAGGTTGGCCCTGAGCTCAGCCTCCAACTCACATCACAGCAGTCCTCCTGCTTCTGCCTCCCGAGTGCTGGGATTACAGGCGTGAGCCACCATGCCCGGCACTGTGGTATGTGGTACTGATTGCTGCTAGGGTGAGTCTCCACACCCAGTATTGTTATGTGGTGGGTGGGGATTGAACCCGGGTCCTTGCACTTGCAAGACAGGCGCCGGAACCATTGAGCTAACTCCCCGGTCCTCTCTTTTGCTTTTTGATCTACATTTTTTCTTCAGCTTATTGATTGTCCCTCTTACTGTCTGTCATTAACTTGTCAGATCACCTTGACGCCTCTGAAACACACACTTGCTGGGGGCCACTCCTGGAGACTGTGGTTCAGGACATCTGGTGTGAGGCCAGACTGTTCTGCCTTTTGTAAAGTTCTGAGGAGGTCTGGACACGCAGTTGAGAGGAAAGACAATGCGCAAGTTCCTGATTCCTCTTCGTTGTTCCCAGAGCAAGTGGATCTCTCAAACCACACCACCTAGATTCTCCTCTCTCTCCTTCACTGCCCTTCCTCTTTCAACCGAATACCTGATGCCAGCCGCAAGAGCCTTTTAAACACACACTCGGTGATGTTGTTTCTTTGCTTAAAAATTCCTCCAACTTCCTTTGCATGGTCTGTATTTTTTCTCGCTGGTCACCTTTCCAACAATTTTCCCATGTAAGGAAGGCACTCTACCTTTCCGTACCCATGGATCATCCTTCCAGTACTGATCTTTAAGCTACAGACCTTTCACCAAGTCTGGTTCTAAAGTCAGCTCTCTTGCCCAACAGGAAGTCTTTCTTGGTCAAAGGCATTTCCTTTTCCAGGTCCCTACAGCACCGAGTTGCTGCAGACTGGCCTGGTACTTACTGGAGCTCTTGCAGGTCTGTCTGCCTGTCCCTCTCCCTGTCACTCCTACGGATAGAGCCAGATGCCCACTGTGCAACATGCTCTCTGCAGTGCCCTGGCAGGACAGCACCTGCGTGAGCATCAGAAGATACATGGACTCCAGGTTGCTCAGAAATTACTGTATCATTTTAGGGGAAGAAATAGGGAGGGGGTTTCAACAAACAAAAACTTAGAAATAATGTTCATTATTTTTCTTTGGTAGAAACTTGATCCCCTTGCCACTATCCTCAGTGTGCAGTAACTGGGGGTTTCTTCATGTTCTTCAGTGAACTTACACTGGCCTGGGCTCCAAGAGAACTGGATGCAAATCCTGGGCCTGCCCTTTTCCTGCCTTGGAACCCTGCAGCTGGTGTCTCACCACTCTGTGTCTTAGTACATTTGTCCACAAAGTGAAGGCAATTTTACCACCTCATGGGTCCAGAATGTGGATGAGATTGGAGGATCGATGTGAAAGCTCTTGGCCTATACAATACATCTCACCAGCATTGTTTTGTTTCGTTTCTAGAGACCACAGTGCATTTTACCCAGTTTCATAGACACCAAAAGATGGTCCTCCGCTCCGGAGCTGCCTTGCCTGCCTTCTCCAACACCTCACCCTGCTCCCGTCACTCCCGCTTTCCTGCAGAGAATGCTGAGGGTGGTAGAGCCATAAATGGTGATGTGATTTGAAACTGTTTTAGACTGTTTTAGTTACTGTCTGACCTCAGGGAAATGACATCATCTCTGAGATTTCAGTTTCCTCTTCTGCAAAATGGATAATAATAATAATGCTATCTCATAATTTTACAGTGAAGACTGCATGATTTTTGTGCACCATGCATGCCATGAAGGGGACATTATATATATTATAATTAGGAAAAAGGAGGCAGAAGTGAGGTTCAGTCCTAGCCAACCTCCAGTGTTTCTGTACCCAGGCAAGAAAAGATATCCCCCTTTCATGAATATCTTGTCTCAGGTTGCTCTCCAGTATTCTGGAATTTTCTTTTTATCTTCTGACAGAGGAGTAACTTACAGGCCTTTATCTTTTGTGTACATTACTCAGCATTCTATGAAATTTAGCTCAGTTAATTAGAGGATTTAATACATTCATATAATTAATTCAAGGATTATATTTAATAAATTAATTTACTTTTTTGCCCTGAGTATGTATTCTCTCAACCAAACCATTGCCTATGGCTTTCAGGGGAGAAATTGGCTGCCTTCCTTTCTCTAGAGTTTTGGAAAACAGAAGTAAGAGCCTTCCAGATGTCACTGAGTCTTTGCTTAGGTAATCCAACTTGAGGTTGAAAAGTAGCTTGTGTGTCTGGCCATATTCCTTTCTAGTTATTTCTCACTATGGAAAAAACACAAAGTAGAGGGTCAGAGACTACCTGGTTGAAGCTGAAATGGTTGCACTTTGTGGAATTGCTGTGTAGGACACAAAAACCCTATTCTCTGAATACGATAAAGGCCATGTTGCTTGAGTTTCTCACTGTAGGATTTTAGATTCTGAACACTTAAAAACATTCAGTATAGCTTAGTAAAATTTTGATGGCAGCCATTTGAATTCAGTTTTCCTCTACATTGGATAAATAGTATCAAAGAGATGTAAACAAGAAACACAACTGGAAATACAGGCATCCATTTACCTTAACAGGTTCAAGTTACTTAGGTTTACCTCTTTGGAAACTTATGTTTAAAGCAAGAGTAATTTCCCTAACAGATTATAGAGCAAAGAAACAAAATCACCTACAATGGCTGCTGCTTATTTTTAATCAAAGAAATCAAGCCTCCTTGACTTCTTTTATATTTAATAAATAAATTGAGTTTATTGGTACATTTTAGGTATACATTATGATAACATTCCTCATTGAAAATTTGTATCTGTACATGATATATATTGATTCTCATTTTTTTCTATTTCATTGCCCTCCATTCAACCCACCACCCCCTATATATATAAGCTTTATTTACTTGTTTTATTTTCATTTTTACCATCAATTTTCTTCTTTTCCTTCTTTGCTTGCCCCTCCCCCACCCATCTCCATTTTGCTTTGAACATTTTCTTCCTATTTCACAATACCTAACATACATTCTGGATCTCACTTGCACTTTTAGTTTCTTACACTTAAGAAATGATACAGTATTTACATATTGGTGTCATATTTATTTCAGTTATGTGTATAACCTCAAGGTACATCCATTTAGCTATAAATGTCTTTAATTTATCAATGATTATAGCTAAGTAATACTCCATTAAAAAAATCTTCTTTATTCAGTCTCCAGTTGATGCATATTTGGACTGTTTCTAAGATTTAGCTATCGCAAACTGTGCTGCTATACACTTGGGTGCACATATATCACTGTGGTACAATGTTTTAATTCTTTAATGAGTATACCCACAGGGAAATAGCAGCGTCAAGCGGAACCTCTAATCCAAGTTTTTGATAGTCTGAATAGTAGACTAGAATAATGCTTAAAAAACAAATAGGCAGTTTGGATTTTAGTAGTAATCAGAAGGTTATTCAGTAATTCTTGAAAATGAATGATGTAAGCCAGGTGTGGTAGTGCACACCTACAAACCAAGCACTCAGGAGGATAAGGCACTAGGATTATCTCAAGTTTAAGGTCAGCCTGGAGTACACAGTGAGTTTAAGAAAGCCTAACCTATGCAGTGAGAACCTGTCTCAAAATACCAAAACAAAAACAAGAAACAAAGAAAATTTAAAAAGCCAAAAGAGTGAAAATAAATGACACAAAAGAAAAATACCAAGAGTCAAAACCATATTATACCATGTTATATGTTAAATAATCTTTCCCTCATCCTCACTGTCTGTATTTCTTAAAAGCCAGAATTTAGCCCCTTAGGTTGGTGTAAATTTAAAATGGGAATTTTTTTTTCTGACTTCTGCTTTTCTTTTCTTTTTAAGGTTTTTTGAGACAGGGTCTTGCTTTGTAGTTCAGGCTGGCCCTGAGCTCAGTCTCAAACTCATCACAGCAATCCTCCTGCCTCTGCCTCTCAAGTGCTGGGATTACAGGCATGAGCCACCACACCCGGCACTGTGGTATGTGGTACTGGTTGCTGCTGGGCGTGAGTCTCCACATCCAGTATAGGTATGTGGTTAACCAGGGATCCAACCCAGGTCCTTGCACTTGCAAGACAGGCGCCAGAAGCATTGAGCTAAATCCCTGGCCCACAGACTTCTGCTTTTCTGAAGGAGCAGTCAGGCTTTGATTCTACAAGGAAGAGGTCTAAAACTTGTGGAACACTGCTACCTATGGGAAAAATATCTTCTATCTTGCAGAAAGTACCTGATCTGAGCAAGGTCTAGGAGTACTGAGAATTTTTCATGGGCTCAATCACTGTGAAGATTCTTTTAAATCAATATTTATCAGAATCCTAATACTGTGATTAAATAAATAATCCTCAGTAAGATGATATTCATTTAAATCAACCATACTAGAAACATCTATTAATTAGCATTTATTTTCACTTAGTATCTGTGGATGAGTTTGGAATGAGATAATTTATGCTGGTTTACCTGGGTTTGGCTTTAAGCTGCTGGTTGGGTCAAGAGCAGTCCCATATAGATTTGGTCTACTTGGCCCAGTGCTTTCTCAGTGCATACAAGAGTGAGTCTATTTTTCCAAGCATATTTCATGACTCTTCCTGGAGTAATATTCACCAGCTCCTGAAAGGCCAAGGAAGCACCATTCCCAAGCCCCAAACTGAGTATATCTAATTCCATGCATTCCATACATCATCATCCATACAAGTCCCAAAGAGGGCAATAAGTGTGAATAAGGTACATGGGAATGAATACTTGCTGAGCAATGGAATAAACCATCAGAGTAACACATTTATTTCTTGTGCAGATCAAAACATTGGAACTTATTAATTTAGTTAAAATGTATGTGAACATTGTGATCATTTACCACCTCAGTTCTCATTATGAATCTTTAGTTTAGTGAAAGAAGTAAAAATTTGGAGAGAGAAAAGGACACACCCTGTGCCTGTGACTCATCTAAAGGGCAAACTATGGAGAAAAAAGTTGACTACACTTAGCCTTAGGTTTCTATTAGAATATACAGACAATATTACAGCCTAGATCCTAATATTTCCATATTCTCATTTTTTATAAGAATAAAGTGAAATAATAATGAGAAAAGTCCTGAGAAAACTGTAAAGTCTTGCTTTAATTGTCGTCATTTTGTTCAAATTAGCATAATGTGAAAAGTCTTTAAAAATACTCAACAACCTGATCTTTGACATGGGTTCAAAACTCTACACTGGTGGTAAGATAATCTCTTTTGTTTATGATGGAAAAACTGGCTCTCCACATGCGGAAGACTGAAGCTAGAGTGATTTCTCTCATTATGTACTGAGCTAAAATAAAAATTGTTCAGGGATCTACATATTAAAGAGAAACATTTAACAGGATGCAAAATGAAATAAAAATAAAACTCTTTAAGTTATAGGTATAGACAAGGACTTTATGAGCAGAAACCAATTGCCCAAAAAATAACATCAAGAATCAACAAATGGTTTTATAATAATTTTTAAAACTTCTACCCAACAAAGGAAATAATCAAAAGAGTGAAGAGACAACTTACATAATGAGACAAACAAGTATGACAAAATACTAACATCAAGAATACATAAGAACTTAAAAATGTTAGATTCCACAAAATAAAAGATTCAATCAAAAATGGGCAATTGAATTAATAAATACCTCTTAGAAGTACACATGGCCAATAAATACACAAAAATATTCAACATTACTAGCTATTAATTAAATGAAAATTAAAACAACACTTAGAATTCCTTTTACTCCAGAAAGAATGAAAATTGTCAAGAAATCAAATAATAACAAATTCCAGTAAGCCTGTGGGATTAAAAGGAACACTTC
Organism: Petromus typicus; assembly: GCA_004026965.1. Lineage (NCBI taxonomy): Eukaryota > Metazoa > Chordata > Mammalia > Rodentia > Petromuridae > Petromus > Petromus typicus. Next base: position 16,259 of record PVIR01022233.1, read on the forward strand.
TACACTGTTTTGGGGAATATAAATTTGTACAAATGGTACAGAAATCATTATGGATATTCCTCAAAAACTAAAAATAGAAATTCCATTTGACCTACTTATTTCTCTCCTAGGAATCTTCCCTGAACAGTAGACATTATGTTAGAGTGATACACGCATATCCATGTGACTTAGATACTTTCCTGTCACTGAAACCTGTAATTTAAAAAAGACAAGCTTTATTTTGGTTCACAGTTAGTAGAGGTTTTAGTCTATAGTCAGCTGGCTCCATGGTAGTCCAGCATCGAAGAAAGACATGGCATACGACAGATTGTTGATGAGCTGTTAGTGGGAACCAGAGCCTACCAAGAGCAGAGCTCAGAAAGAAGATAAATCTTCTCAGCCAACCCCAATGGGCTACTCATTTTGACAAGATTCCACCTCTTAACAACAGATCATAATCCAATCATCCCCTAAAGCCCTTCATCTAGATATAAATGATAACACTGTGTTTATACAATTTAAATAGTTAAATCTTGAAAGTAGTCTATATGTCCATCAACAGAAGAATGGATATAGAAAATGTGGTATTTATACACAGTGGAGTACTACTCCGTTATAAAGTAGGATTAATTTAAGTCATTTGTTTAAAAAATGGATGTACCTTGAAACCATAAGTTTAAGTGAAATAAATAGGCACACAAGCATAAATATGGGATGGTTTCTCTGATATGAGAACGCCAAAGTCTAAATTAAGGAGAAAAATAAAAGATAGATCTAAAGAAATGGGGAGGTAGATCTCTCACAAGCTGGAAGGGGGGGCCAAGAGAAGGGATGAAGAGGAGTGAGCAGTGCATAGAAAGGGATGTAAAAAGAATTAAAATGTGTTTAGGCACATATACCAAACACCCACAGCTAATGTCAATGCTATACATTAGAAACACGGACTAATGAGAAAATACTGCTCAAGGCTTTTCCATAAGAACTGATCTTGGATTTGAGAACTAAGGGTTGTATTTTGACCCGAGCTGTTACCTGGCCTTTGGAAATGTAGCTTCTATCTCTGTAAAATGAGAATCGCATCAGCTCTGCTCATCTGCAGCATTGAGTGAGACAATAGGGGAACCTTCCTAGACTTTAAAAGGCCAAGTCACATCCAGTGGGGCTCAGACTTTATCTTTGGGGAGCCACAGAAATTGCAGATTCATGATGATTATTCTTTATCTGTAATATGGATTTGGAAGTAGAAGATGTTTTAAGACAAAAAATATAAAGAATTCTGTGTCTTCAAATTTGAAGGCAGTGAGAAAAATTCAAGATGGAGAGGACAGCGCTCAAATACAAAGGTGAAGGCTGAGATTTTCCTCTTGGGAAGGGAATGCTTAGGTGCCACAGGAGAGTCAGGGACCCTTAGTGACTGTCTGCGCTTCAATTTCCTCATCTACTCAAAGCAGAAGGATGAAAGTGCCTAGTTAACAAGAAATGCTCAGCATCTGGAAGGGTGGCATAGCCTCAGTGTAAGACCTGGACCTCTTAAAGGAAGAAAAGACATAGATGGAGGGTCGCCTTTCTGGTATGAGATGGTTGGCTGGTTAGGGTCTCAGGGTGAGTCACCATGCAGGGTGACTAAGCATGTTCAGGAGCTTGGTCTAGGTCCTCCACTTAGCTCTCCTGGGCCACCATTATGTATCAGAATGTCTGGATTGCATCCAAGATCAGTTGAATACATATAGCTGGGCTTCGTGCAGGTGTCAACATCTTGTAACTCTGCATGCAGACAGGGCTAAAGTGGCTTCTTGACATGAACCAGGTTACATCTACTGGAGTCGGGAATGCAGAGCTTTGGAACCAGCACATCTGGCTTTGGGTCTTGGTGCTGTTGTTTAGTTTCTGTGTGGACCTGGGGCTTCCACTGCTTTCTCTCTGTCTAGTGCTTACCCCAGGAAGCCGTGCCTAAGATGAAATGACAAATCAGAAAAATGGTAGCTGTTGATGGTCAAAGAGGTCTTCTTTGAAAACCACCTATTGAATTGCTCTCCTTTTTGACTCTGCTCTACTCTCTACCATATTTCCAAGGTAGCGTGGAGGAGGATATAAAATCTTTTTTACTTATTTATTTTAGTGAGTACTAGCATGAAAGAGATATGTCCATCCTCTGTATTCCTTCTTGTCTAATTCCCTAGTACCTAGAACAGTGTTTGGTATACAGTAAGATTTCTGAATATATATGATTGAACATATGATTGAACCTTACTTTTGAAGAGTTTGACTCAAATTCCTTCCTATACAATTGTGAGTTTTAACTATTGAGTTTCCTTTCAAAGGAATGATGGATTGCAAATGCAAGAGAAAATAAAACTTCTAAGAATGTATGTTTAGTGGCATAGCACAGTGGGGGGGGGCCTTTGAGAGACAGTTGTCTTCACCAAGTTGTTTTTACTGCCCTGGAAGGTAGACAGTGCACACCTGCTTTTCTTTTTCTCTCCGATTGACTAAAACACAGGAAGATTTGAAAAAAGAACCCTTCCCCCTGGGATGAACTCCATCCCGGGTCATCGGAAGGAGGAGTGAGAAGCAGACATTGCCTCTTCCATTTTCTACCTATCCCGTCAGGAGCCTGTCTGTGTCACCTTTCATTAACCCTCAAGTTTTTTTTTTTCCCTCCAGCAAAAAAGCCTCTGTAAGTAGGAGAAAGGCTTCTAGGCAGTTTGTGGAAATACCTAAACAGAACTTGCAAGATGGCACTTGTTGGTGAACTCAGTGAGTTATTTTTCTATCGAATTTAACCCAAGAGAAGGTTCAGAGGAAGTGAAGAAAGTAGATAATCACACTTTGAAGAGGCTTGGACTAGGAGTCTGGGCAGAAGAGCCTGGTGCTTGGCTGCAACTTCAGAATGAAACCCTAAAGCAGCTATCGCTTGCTTGTCAGCCAAAGGACTCTGAAACTTTTCCCTTGAGATACAAGGCTTTCAGTTTCACAAAGGTGGAAAGTGAGACTCATGAGGTCTTGTGCAGACCATTTTGGACCCAAGATGGGAACATCAGTCCTCATCCTAGCTCTTATAGTTGTCTGACACTGCACAAGCCATTTACAGTGAAAATAGCAAGAAAAGATAATACAGTTTGTTTTTCTTCTCCTTCCTTCTCTCTTTCTCTTCCTCAGTACTGGGGACTGAAACTAAGGACTTCACCCTGAGCTTTACCCCCAGCCCCCTCTGTGTGTGTGTGTGTGTGTGTGCATCTGTCTGTCTGTCTGTCTGTGTGTCTGTGTGTCTGTAAGTCACTAAGTTGCCCATTCTGGGATAAAACTTGTGATCCTCTTATCTTATTATCAAAAAGTTCTGGGATTATAGGCATGAGTTTGATTTAATTTATTTACTGACCAAGTGGTCAGGGTGAGAAAGGACCTAGCACTTCTCAGACCTGAAGATGTGAAATGAGGAGAAAGGACAAGATTTGAACAAAGCAAACTCCTCAGGCAAGATGAAGCCTCAAGTGAATTTCTGGTCAATGGTCTCTCCCCCCATCACCAAACACCCCAGCTTGTGTGGGAAAACACAGCTTACTGTTATTTTTCTCTATTGCCTAGAGCCATACTTGGGTATGGGCAGTTTGTACTTGTTGGAAATTCAATAGAGCCTTTAATATTTCATTTGGGTGAATCTCTGTGTAGAGTGGGACTTGAGCTTGAATGTGATGAAAATAATGTGAGCTAATCCAGACAAGTTTTTATTGTCTGCTTTTTGCTTTATTTAACTCAATCTTCATACATATATTTGCTGGTCGGTCAGGTCAGTAATTTCTTTTAAATAAAAAATGCTGTACACTCTTGGTTATCCATGCATTATCTAAATGTGCAGTCGTTGTTCAGCTTGATGCACTTACAAATTCTCCACAATCATTTTAGTTTCTCAAGCTGCCATAGAGAACATTGAAAGAAGCTCAGAGACAGTGACAATTCTCATGCAGTAATTGGTCATCCTATTAAACCTATAATTCAAACTGACTATCTGAGCATCTAATAAGGGTCCCAGTTGATTCACTTTGTATTTGAGTCTTTCAGAAGGGAAAACTGTATTAATACATTGCTTTATCCTAGAGTTAGATTATCTCATCTCCTCTCTGATTCTTGGGAAATACAAATAATCCAGAATTGACTTCATAAAATCAATAAATCAAAGCAAATCCTTAAATAAGGTATAAATGCTATCAAATAATTGCTCTTGAGAGAGAATTAATTCCAGATCATTATTTTAAGTGATTTTTTCCCAAAGTTTTAATGGAACTCCCCAGCATCTGTAAACTACTCCAAAGTAAGGGAGGGAAGAAGCCATCACAATGGATTTTTCAAGGCTTATATATTTCCTGTTTCCAAAGCTTGAGCAAAAATGACATAAAAAGAAAGTCATGAATCAATCTCACTGATGAATGGTAAGAAGTAATAATTTTAAATTAGACTCTAGTAAATTGAATCTAGTAGTTTGTTAAGTGGTGATTTACTATGAACAAAGTTTACTAAAATTCTAAAATGCTTACTATAAAAATCCACTAATACAATTGGTTAAAGAAGCAAATGTATATGATGATCCCTCCAGAGTCTGAAAACCATTTTCTAAAGATGAATGTGCATTATTGATTCTGAAGAACCACAGATACTTACAAATAAATGAATATTGGGAATTTTCCATAATTTGATATAGAAAATTGGGTCCAGACCAAAAGACAGTGCCATTTGAGAAAGTAATGTGAAAGAGGCATTTTCATTCAAATCATAAACCCCAGAGGAGGCCTATTTAATATTGTTCTTAAAGTTCTGACAAATAAAGAATCTATATGCTTATAAGAAGAGCAATCATTATTGTAGGCTACAGAAATGTCCACTAAGAACAAATAAGTCAGTTCAAAAAGTATGTTAACTGTATCTGTAATAAAATTGCATGTGTTTGTAATAGAAAATGCTTAGAAAACCTAAAAAATATTCACAGTAACAAAACAAATGACATATACATATATATGCATATATATATATAAATACATATATATTACTAGAAATAAATTTACAAGATAATTTGGATCTTTTGAGAAAAATCTATAAATATTCACTGATTATCATGAAAAGAATGTGAATGAATGGGTTGGTATACTACAACCATGTATTTGGTGATTAATATTGAAAATTTTCAAACTCTTTCAATTAACCTATCAACTTAGTGCAATGATAAAAATAATACAAATTACAATCAACATTTTATAGAAGTAGTTTTTGCCAACATGAATCCAAAATTTATCTTAAAGAATGAGAAGATAAAAATTCTTAAGAATTTTTTTAAAAAGAAAAGCATTTGTGTCATTTAATATTAAATATTTAATTCTAAGATAATAAAATAGCTTACATAAGTTCATGATTTGGCAAAAAAATTCTCTAGAAAGAAAGAGAGTTCAAAAATTTTATCTGAGTAAAGGTAACACTATAAACAAGTAAGGAAACAATTTTTTTCACAAAGTGCTTCTAATATTGTAGTTATTTGAAAACTATTTTTAAAATTAGTGATAGTTTTCATCATATATAAAATGAGATAAAATTATAAAATTAGCAGAAAATATAGATAATATAGATTATATAGACACAATCTTCATGACCTTTCACCTTAGCAATGATTCCTCAGATACAACACCCAAACACATATCCAACAAAAGAAAAATACAGATAAGATGGACTCCATCAGTGGAAAATAATATTTAAAAATTACCTTGATTTAGTATAATTGTCTTATGTATTTACTTTTTTTGCTTATTAGCCTCATTGTTAACCTATATAACCTGATATAGTATAATCTGATAAGTATATCATATATCATATATATATAATGTCTCACCAAATACGTAGTTGTAGTATACCATAATATATATATATATATTAAAATATATATATTATATATATATATATTAAAAAGTTACTCTATATATATAGAGAGAGTAACTTTTTAAGTACTTAAGAGAGAAATAAATATGATGCTGGGAAAATAAAAGAGAGGGTCTAGATAAGGGAAAGAACTTAAGATGTATTGTGTGCGTGTACCAATTTACTGCAATGAATTTAATCATTATATACTGTAAACATGTTCAAAGGAATTGAGAAGATCATCCTATGAACAATATAGCCAGTAGTCAAAAAATATGTAAAAGATGTATGATAAGATTAATCAATAGGGAAATGCAAATAAAAAGCACAACCACATAAAAGTTAGTATTTACTAGGATGGGCATAATAAAATATAATACTACATAAAGACCAATAATAAGTATTGGGGAGATACAGAGAAAATGGAACATTGATTGTAAAAGTATAAAGTGGCACAGTTACTTTGGAAAACAACTTGGCAGTTTAAAAGCTTAAACATCAAATTACCATATGACCTAGCCATTGTCCTCTGCATATACAAAAAAAGTGAGAACACATGCTCACACGAAAACCCTTCGCAGAAGGGCTCAATATGGTGCTATCCTTAACTTCCCAGACAAAAGCAATCCAAATATCTATTCAATGAGTGGATAAACAAAATATGCTATGTCCACACAGCAGAATAGTATCCTGGTATATAAAAAGAAATACACATGCTACAACATGGCTAAACTTTATAAACATTATATGATTTGAAAGAAACTAGCCCCCAGTGGTGAACAATGAGTGATTCTATTTTTGTGAAATGCCCCACATAGAAGAATCCACACAGAGAAACAGTCATGTAGTGGTTGCCACATTGTGGGAGAGGACGAGTAAAGGACATGACTTTATTTTTAATTGGTAATGAGAAAGTTCTGAAACTAATGGTGATGGTTGCACAACTCCGGGACTACATGAAAAACTACTTAATAGTTCACTTGAAGGAGTGACTTTGGATAAATTAATTTTATTTTGGTAAAACAGTTATTGAAAAAAATCTTATGAGATACAGTTTAGAAAGGGAAGATTACCAGGCACAATGGTGCATGCCTGAAATCCCAGCACTTTGCAAGTTGGACAAGTTTTGGCTTGGTTTGTGCAATTTAGCGACCTGGTGAGATACTGACTCAAAATAAAAATATAAAAAGGCTGGAAGTTTAGCTCAATGTAAAGGCCCTTGGTTTTTTTGGGGTTTTTTTTAAGGAGAAATATTAAGGTTAGGACTATGGCTCAGTAGTAATAATGTATTTGCCTGCCAAGTACAAGGTCCACCACTATAAATAAATAAAATAGCAGTGAGTGTTTGTTGACAATCATTCTTATACATCTCTTGAGTGTTTTTCCCAGTGTATGAATAATCATCAAAGTATTTGTATCCTCTCATCTAGTATTTATATTTATTATTCTATATAATCAAATACTTATGAAACATCACCCACATTTTATATAAGTATGAAAAACTCAAAAATAACAGGTATTGGAAATTGGTGACAATTTTTATAGGTAGGTCTGTGCTAGAACTCCATGTTATCATTTAAATCAGATTATAGTAGAATGTTTAATAGCTGGGCATGGTAGCAGGACGTTGAATTTTAGGGACAGGGATATAGCTCAGCGGCACTGCCCCTGCCTAGCAAGCATAATGTCCTGAGTTTCATCCCTGGTAATACAAAAAAAAAAGTGAAGTTTGAAAATGAGAAAAACAAAGAAAGTAGTCTACGCAGTCTTCATAACACAGTTGAGAACTGTTGGAAATCATGTTTTGTACTTTGTATTCCACTCACTGTGCCTACTATTGGATTTCTTTTTCTAACTTCGTTCAATTCAGTTCAATTAAACAAATATTTACTAAATACTTACTAGCTGGAAGACTTTGTTCTAAGTGCCATAGCCAAAGCGGAGATGAATAAGTAAGAAGGTGAGATCAAGGGAAGGATTGATCACTTGATCTAAGCTGCCATCCTTTGAGTATTTCCAGGAGACGGAGAGACCTTCACTAAGGGCTCCCATCGGCAAAATGAAACGTTTCTGATGAAGCAGCGGTGAGTACAAGGCACTTTTAGAGTCACACTTGGGTGCTCAAGTCATGCAAATGAAAATGAGAGAGAAACCAGGAAAGAAGGATAGAAGGAGAAAGGGAGAGAAAGAAGAAAGGCAGAGTGGCCTGGTGCTGTGTAATCTACATATATGGCATTTATGAATAGACACCTGCCAAGGGAACATACTGTCGATTTAAACGTGGTAGATAGAATTAGAGAGGAACTACAAATAGACCACGCAGAACTCCTGAGGACAGTCTGTTCTGGTGAGTGAGAATTCGAAGAGAAGTGCATCTCCAGCCCTGTCCTCAGCTTCTGCAACCAGACAGGAAAGAACAATCTGCCAAACTGGTAAGATTTGGTGAGAAATGGTGCAGTCACTTAGTGCAGCACTTAAAGTGAAGATGTTGAAAAGAGCCAGCGGGAAAAACCTGCAGATGGAGGCTGGATGGAGCCATGGAAGAGCCTTGTTTTAGCCTCCTCCAGAGTAAAGATGGAGGTAAAGGGCTGCCCAGGATAGCAGTGAAAAGCTGAGGAGTCATGGTGGGAGGGACAAGCGTGCGGGAGTGAGAAGGCCAGGAGCCAGGAAATTCTGGAAACAAAGAAATTCAGACCGGGAGAGCTGAAATCAGTTCTCCCCTTCCAGGAACTGTGTCCTGACTGACTTTATTTTGTGGGATGAAGCCTCTTAGCATCACTGGAGTTGCCCAAAATGACTCACCGTGATAGTTTTCTGAGGAGATATGCATGCATTTTTCAGTGTTAACTATTGTGAAAATATGGCTAATACTTGCAGAACAGTGTGGATCATGGCTCTCAATGTGTCCCACATGCTAATTTGTTTAATCTTCTCAATAACCTCACTGAAGTAGATACTTTTATTAGCCCCATTTTACATATCAGGTAAGTCAGGCACAGAATTGCTTGCCTAGCATTCTGTAGGTAGAAAATGAAGGAGCTGAGTTTCTTATTCTGACAGGCTGGCATGAGAACTATGCTCTTACTTCTTTACTGTTCTTCCAACTCCAGGTGGTTTATAGACAATACTACCCTGGTCCTGCTCATATTAGCAAATCAATGGGCTGCCCCCAATCATAATATAGCATGGGGTTGGTGTTCTGGAATGTGGTTTTAGGAGGATCAGTTCCATGGGGAACCTGTATACTACATATATGTCCTTGTTAAGGATCGAATGTGAGGGTGGCAGCCCTGAGAAATAATGCAATAAAGAGCTCTTTCATTCTGCTTCTCTTAACAGTTCTTAAATTTGAAACAATTTTCCTGATGTTTTATCCAATATTAACTAAGTATCAGAAAATTAGAGATAATAGATGATCACTAGAAGCACTGTGAATACCTCAATATTGTCAGTTAGAAAGAATTGCTAGTGGAAGAAAAAGAAATAGAAAAAATGAAAATAGAAAGACTTGCAAGCCTCCTGGATGAATCACACGACGTTAAAACCAAGGACCCTAGAATGGGTTGGTGGGAGACCATGAGCTGTGCTCAGTGTTCCCTGTCATAATTGAAGAGCCACATGTAGTGGACTGAGCAGCAGCAGAAGATCCAGAGAAAAGACTATGACAGAAGGAATTCTCATGGACACACTCGCAGCATCTGCTTTGACTTGCCTTGCCTTCTGTAATGCAAAATCTCCTTATGTACTCAAAATTTCAGAAAAATTCTGATGCATAGTTGAGCCTCTTGTGATTGCATGGGAGGACGGAGTGTCAAAAGGACTGATCATAACTGAATGACTTGAAGAACTTTCAAAGGAGACAGATCCAATGGAATCAATAACTCAGTGGAAGTGGAAAGTTAGTGTCCAGCATGGATAAACATGAGAATTTGCAGTCACCAGAATCTCACAAAACTCTTAGTTAGACCACGAAGAATGGTGCTTAAGCTAATTGTAAAGAAATCTACAAAGAGGAAGAGAAGGCTTTGGATCCATCTGGCTTGTCCTCCATGGTCTTATTAGGTTAGTGTCTGACTGGAGTAATTATCACGTTGCTGACCTGAACCAGCATGGGTGATGGAGAAGGAACATGAGACTAAGTAGAAGAGTGGCCACAGCCAGACCCTCTTAAGATCTTCTTGTCTATCATAAGGGATTTGAGGTTTGTTTTTCCCACCAAATCACAAGGTGAAGCTATTGGAGTCTTGAGTCTTTTTAGCAGAGGAGGAGATGTTGCCTGTACTGTGCTTTATGATCACAAAAGCTGCTTTGTGGAGGATTCATGAGTGGAATTGGGAGACCTCATTAGGGTCTAGCAGGTGAAGTGCTGGAAGAAGGTGATCAGTCTGTGTTTGAGATTTGGAGCCAATATTAACCCCTGAGGCACTGAAATTGAAGTAGAGAGGAAGAGAGGAGGCCTGAAATTTGGACTTGAGAGAATAAATGAGTAGATAGAGGCTGTGCTCACTGGAGTGGAAAACCAGCAGAGAACAGGAACTAGTTAAGAGAAATAAGTTTCATTCTTGCTAAAACAACAGGCAACTTTTAGAAACTAGGTGTAAGTTAAAGGCTTGGGAAAGGAGTCAAAATTGGAAGAATGGATGGATTAGAGACCTCTTCAGTGGAAGAGAGAAGAGGGTGAAGGACTTGAAGACCAACTGGGGTCAAGAGACATACTTAACTGACGGCTGTTTTGCCTAATGAAGGATCTTGTCTCATTAGGGCTATAGGATTTGCCAGCTGAGCATAGGAAGATTTGACACTGGAACCCAGGTGTTTTTTTTCCTGCTGTGACACTACAGAGGTTGACAACTACTGAAAGGCCAGAGGCTCAGGCAACTGAGCATCATGTGTCTTCTGATGCTGCCTAATAAACCTAGACCCTGAGAGTATTATCATCCTGCTTAGATAAGAAAATCGAGTCTTAGAGAGTTAAACAACTTGTTCTTTATGCAAACACATGCAGTAAATGACATTTCTCAGTGAATAATCAAATAATCTTAGATCTTAGAGATAATTATGTCCGACTCGCTCATATTACTAATCAGGTATTCAGTGCTTAGAGAAGGCAGGTAACTTGCCTATAATTCCTCAGTGATAGAACTAAATTTGAATTTAGGTCTCATGACTCTTTTATCAATGCTTAAAATAAAAGTAATTGAATTCTAAATGTAATTTTTCCAGATAATTGTTTAAAATGTCATGTTGGAGAGAATCAGACAGGTTATTAAGACCAATATACATTATATTTTCCAATTTACCTCAGTTTATTGTATTTTATACCATTATAGGAGTAGGTAAGGACCTTGAAAGAGACTTCAATATTCTTTATAATATCATACTACCTACTATCTAACACTATGTTCTAGTCTATGTGTTGAGAATTGATTTTGTGATAATTCTTTCCTCTATCTAATCATTTCAATAAATAAAACTTATAGGATTATTATTCTAGGTCACTCTCTTTCCCCTAGAAAGAGCTTTAACTGTCTCCATCCAGACATTTTTTTCTAGCTTTCACTTACCTCTTTCATACTGAATATCTTGAAAACTCTTGCTAGAAACTCCTGATTTCCCTGCCACATTCCTCGCTGCTATTATTCCTTTGTTGTGTTGAAATACAAGGTGCCATAAAACTACTTCCCTTGATCCTGTAGAAAGAGATGCTGATTCTCTTCTCTGATTGACAAAAGGTGATTATTTGGGAATACCAAAATCTCTCAATTTAATTCCAAAACTTGGGCCACATTCTCAGGTTGGAGAACATTTTAAATATGTCAAAAAGTCATATTCTTCTAGTGACTTCAAAACTTCCTTGAAAGGTATCTAAGATACAAATATAGCTTTTCAAACCAGGTACCTCAAAGATGAAGCATTCATTCATAGATCATATGTTTAGATTCTTAAAAAAAACACAAAAACTTAGAGTACTTTGAGGACAAATCCTGCTACTGTAATTTTCTCTTTAAACTAAGCAGATTAGATTCCTTTTCAAACTTGGTACTCAGTTTCAGTTTTTTTCTGACCACAAGAAACAGGGAAAAGAAGTATCTCCTTTTTAAAATAGGTGCCAACTCATTTCTACTTAAATGGACATACCTTGAGGATATCCTCATAAGTGAAATAAATAGGTCACAGATAGGTACATATCGCATCTTTTCTCTGGTATGAGAAAATGAAGATGTAAATGAGTCCTAGCATTGTATGTTATATATTGTGAAATAGAAAATGCTCAATGTAAAATAAGGTGAAAGGGGACAATGTTGAGATTG
>PVIR01022234.1:0-28452 GCA_004026965.1 Petromus typicus
TGCTGCTGCGCATGAGTCTCCATGCCCAGTATTGTATGTGGTTACCGAGGAACTGAACCCAGGCCCTTGCGCTTGCAAGACAGGCACCGGAACTACTGAGCTAAATCCCCGGTCTATACTTACTTTTCTTAATTCATCATAAGTTCTATCCAAATATTTAAATTTAAAGTAGGTCTAAACTGGGGCCGGGGAGTTAGCTCAGTGGTTCCGGCGCCTGTCTTGCAAGCGCAAGGACCTGGGTTTGATCCCCGGAAACCACATACCATACTCGGCGTGGAGACTCACACTCAGAAGCAACCAATACCATACACCACAGTGCCAGGCGTGGTGGCTCACGCCTGTAATCCCAGCACTCGGGAGGCAGAGGCAGGAGGATTGCTGTGATGTGAGTTTGAGGCTGAGCTCAGGGCCAGCCTGAACCATAAAGCAAGACCCTGTCTCAAAAAACCTAAAAAAAATTAAATAAATAAATAAATAAAGAAAGTTAAGTCTAAACCAATTTAATTTCAAAATTTTTATATTTTTATATAGAGAATGAGAAGAATATTGAATTGTTCTCATATAAGGAATAATTGTAGGGAGGATAGGGAAATGGGAAAAAATGAGAATTAAGTCGTGTCACATACTGATACAAATTCTCAGTGTTGAGTGTGATCATGATGTATTCATGGAAGGTACCTATTTTACAATAAAAATTTTTTTTAAATCATTGCAAACCATTTGAGTCAAATTTTTTATAATAATTTGAAAGAAAACCCAATGATATATTGTATGTAAAGGACAAAGAACATAGCATGGACCTGATAGCTCTTAGTGATGATCCTATAAACCCATCATCAACTAGAAGGCAATATGCTAGGTACTGTCCTCAAGGTGTGAAAATGGTACTAAAACAACACAAAATTCATTCTGTGATCTTCACACTGCCCTGGCATGTAGAGCCAATTTCCACAGGGCAAATATGTGAAGTTTCAAATGTTCATTCTTCAACCTTTCACGGAAATCTTGCCTTGAAGTGCACGTGGGCTTGAAAACTTTGGCTCCAAGAAGAGTTCAGTGTTCAACTGGGGAAGATATTAACTGAGTAATAATGAGGAATCAATGGGGGCCGCTGAAATGCTGCTGCATTGTAAGCAGAATGTTGAACATTGATAAATTTGAATTTCAACTCTGCTCTTTATTAACCATAGGATATACATAACATCACTGTTATGTAACATCATCAACTTCATGGTTTATGAATGTGGACAATAATAGTTATCTAAAGTCATTGAGAAGCTAAGATATTGTGTCTAAAAGGATGCTGCCAAAGCTCATCTATTCCCAGTGCTTGTCCACTGTTATGGTGTTTTGAGGTAACTAGTTGTGTCACAGAGGATATAGTGCTATTATCAAGGATGTATTAAGTCATTGAGCTTGATTGAAAGAAGGAATCCCAGAAGCAGAACTAGTCAAGAAGCATGACCTATTGTCTGAAGGTTATGGATCATATGGAGCGTTCCTATACTGATGAGTTTAGAGAGGTCTTTGACCACACACACTGACTACGATTACTGGGAAAGACTGAAACAGGAAATAAGGTATTATTGTACCAAATGTAGCTCATGCATCAATTTATCTCTTTATTATCTTTGAGCTATTTGTAGTTCTATACATTGTATAGAACTGATAATAATACATTCTTATATAAGAAAATGTGTATCCAGTGGAACAACTGTTGGCTAAAGTCTTTTGAATAGACCCATTTTGTGGAACTGTAAATTCACTTCAAATTTGTTTAATCTCTATATCCACCTGATTTTGGAATTCTCTCCCTTGAACTAATTACAATAGCTTACTGTTTCCCTCACTTGTTAATACATTAAATACATTTAGGTCAACTCTTAATTTTCTGTTCTTAGGAGTCATGCTTTTATCCTTTGAAGAAAAGATTTTACTTTATAAAAGTGCTCTCTCAGTTACATGGCTAATCCCTATTTTTTTTCTAATCTTGCAGCAAAACAAATGAGCAGTGCTTGACTATTCCCATTAAGTCTGAAGAGGCGCTGTGGCCTCACTGTCAGCACCTTCTGTCAGGAGCCCTGGGGAGCCTCAGATGAGAAGCTGAATGCTCAGGAGTGTTGATCATAGTCCTCTTCTTCCATGTCATCTCTTCTGACACTCTCTCAGTATAGCCTGTGCTCACAGAGGCTTATAATAATTTCCACAATAATTCTTAAAGACAGCCACTTTGCCCTTGGTTAAAGTGATAGCTAAACTTCTTTAATTAAATTATTTTATGGTTTAACAATCATGTCTCATTTTAGAAAACATTATAATGGGATTCCAATAATTTTGAATAACAAGGTTCAACCTCATCCAAAGTATTTTCTTTGGTAGACAATAAATAAAATGGTTAGATGTAAACAAGTTGTCATGTTGCACATAAGTTTTCAAAAGAATACTATAGAATCCAAAATAATTTCTGTTGGTGAGAAGGGACATCTGAAGATGATCTTAAACAGCCTTTTAAAAGAAAATTTTCTGAAAACAGAAATAAAAAGTCTGCCCGTCTATAACTATAGTTGGTTGACATCTACCACTGTATTAATAATAAGAATATTGATGAGATCACTTTTCAAATTCATGAGGCAGATTTAAAAAATCTTCAAACTTGACTTGGCTATTTTCTAGCTTGCAGATGACTGAAAGAAAAATGAAGGGAGAGTGTCTCATACTGAAGTCTCTCTTAATCTTTGGCCTTCTTTTAGAAGAAAAAGAAAAAGAAAAAAAAAAGACTAAGGAACATTGTTGCTGGTAGATTCTTACCAGCTGTCATGATATGATTTAAAAACCTTGTCACAGATTAAAGCTAGGGAGAAAGGCTGGTATATCTAAGGAGAGCCAAAAAGCTGTGCCCACCCCCATGACCACATGAGAGGCAGAGGTGAGCTGACAATGGCCCTTTTCTCAATTTCAACACTGAAAGAGATTTCAAGGTAAAATTACAACCATTTGCAATTTTTTTCAACTTTTACTTCATTATTCTTGAAGTCTGATGTCTGTCTTTGAGCTTTGCATTTAAAATGAAGTGAAAGAGGAAACTTTTGGACAATTTAGCAAGAGTAAGCTGCTCAATACTGGACTTACTTTGTGTCTGTGGCTACAGAACTGATTTCCAGCAAATAGTAATAGTCTTTTCATGGTTTGAGCCATTTCTGTGTTCCTTCCCATTAGTCATAGAGATGCACACTTATATAACATGAAGGCTCTCTCTTCATAGCTCTAACCCATCTAGTTGGAAATAATTTTGTTCATTTGAAAATAATAGCTCTGTACTAGGAAGTGAGTGGATATTATATTTGCTAATCTTCCTGTTGAGTTTTTTTTGCATGGGATTTTTTTGATAAAGCAAATAATAATAATATTCTTATTAGCTGAGGTATTTTGAGTTATCCACACAAAATCTGCCATATAACTTATTGACATGTGACACCTTTATTATTCAGTATCTTAATTTGAATTTCTCAAACTCTATTTGTACTTTTCCTTAAGCAGTTTTTTAATCTAGCTGAAAATATTCCCTGAAAACTAAGCACTCTATTATGCAACTAAACTCACTCCTACTGAATACTGTTTTTAAATCTTAATGGTTTTTCCTTACACATTTTTCTGGTTGAGGCTTTGAATTACATGCCTGATATTCTCCTCGCATTGAGTAGTTTGTAGGAAGAACTGGTCAAGAATTCTGGCCTTCATGAATTTTGGCCTCATCTTCATTCTCTGCTGAAAAGCATTTCCCATGTGAAATTAAACCATGAAGATGGAAAAAAACTGCAACTTTAATGAACTATGAAACAAAGGTAGTTAAGAAGTGGCATATTATGAGTCTCTCTAAACTTAGAGGTGTAAGGTTAATTATCAAGGGCAGGACTGGACTACAGCACAGAGGGTCACTCATTATTCATCTGTAGGTGTTACCAGGGCAGCTCAGATGAAGAGCCAGAGCATCAGAGAAAGACAGAGATGGGGGCAGGGACTACCTTCAAGTGTGCGGTGAAGGAAGGTGGACCACACATGTGAAAGGGAACAATGAAAAAGCTTCTTGAGCTTTTTGGTCTTGTCCTAAATCCCACAGTGAAGTACTCACTTGAGATGTGCCATGAATTGATATTGAGGGGTAAAGACATACCTAGCAGTGAGGGGCTGGGGAGAAGAAAAGAAAGAGCTCAAATGGCAGGACATGAGGGGAGAGTGTTGCAAGCAGTGCTTGAAATGACTTTCTTACTGAAGTGTGTGTTAATACAGAGACCTAAAATAGGAGTTTCTATTTGACCCAGATCTTCCTCTTCTCGGCATCTTTCTGACAGAATTAAATGCATCATATCGTAGTGATATATGTACACACATGTTTATAGCAGCACAGTAATAGCTAAATCTTGGAAGCTGCTCAAATGCCCACCAACCAATGAATGGATAAAGGGGAAGTGGGTTTTTAAAACATAAAATGGAGTATTATTTAGCCATTAAGAAGGATAAACTTGAGGCATTGCTGGCTAAAAGGGTGCACCTTGACACCATATTCTGAATTGAATTAAATTGAACACATTTGTTCAAATATTAAATGATTTCTCTGGTGTAAGAAACCAGATGTGTAAACAAGGACCAAAAATGTCAAATGTATATTGTGAAATAGGGAAAAAATGCTAAAATTGGGAATGAAGGAGGGGGAAAGGGATAGAAAGGATGGGAAAAGAAAATAAGGGGAAATGGAGCAAAGCTTTTGTAAATAAGGAGACAAGTGATTGAAGGGAAGAGGAGAATGAGAAAAAAGAAGAATCAAGATATATCATGTACACGTACAAATTCCCTACAATGAATGTGATCATTGTGTATGTCTAGAATGTACCGATAGCATTAATTAGTTAAAAAAAAAAAAACAGAGAGATCTGAAGGCTGGAGATTTAACTCAAGTGGTACTACACCTACCCTGGATTCATAAGAGCCAGAGTTTGACCCCCAGACTGCAGAAACAATAACAACAAAAACCACAGAAAGATATAAAGACAAGTTTAATTTTTATGATAAACTATTTTGAATTATCCATTACTGTCTTTCAAATAATAAAAAGATGATTGTAAAACTCAAGAATATAATTTTGAATTATTTAAATTCACTTGATATCAGTATGTATATGAACAGCCACATACTGCACATTATAATTTAATAGCCAACTTGCTGTTTATTTAAAATGCATTATTGAATAAAGTGTTGAGATTTTTAAAATATCTAGTTAAAATATTGTAATAATTGCTGTTATTCTTTTGAAATTTACCCTCCACATACCTTTGACTTCTGAAGACCTTGCAGAGCAAGAGGGAGCTGACTTCACTCTTGGCACGGCTGGAGGCTGAGCTCTGAGAGCTGGTCCCCAGCACTGCTGAAGGAGACAGACTCAGCAGAGATGGTGTCACCTTGATGAGATCCCCCAGCAGCGCTGCTTAAGGGCCGGCAGGAAAGTGACACGGAAAACAGATTTGGGTCAGCTACAGACTTAAAAGCTGTACTGAGAGGCCCCACTGAAAAGGAAGAGAAGTTTATTTTTAACGCTTTGTCAGATCTTGTAGTACTTTTGATTGAGGACATTAGCACCTAACAAAAAGAACATTTTTTCAGTGATCTGCAACAAGTGAAGTACAACAATTTTCTCTCAAGGAAGAGAATTTAGTCTAGACATACAAGCATTTTCCATGCTCAGATATCTGGAACATGTGAAAAAATTTAAAACAATAATAAGACAATATCTTATTATAGTAATCTAAACTCTTGTTTGTGAACCTTGGCAGTGACAGGTCAGTTCTCTCATATTAAAATTTCTCTCCTCTTGATTCTCCCAATTAATTACAAATGAGTTAGTTTTCTTAAATATCTTTTATGCATAAATATTATAGAAGAATCTTAATATCATCTATTTTTCTAACTAGCTATTTGTTTGTATGAGTTAGACAGTGGGACAAGACAGCACTTTTTAAAAAGATTATTAAGTATTTTTTATAAGTCTACAAGTCATCTTATGAAGTGAAAGAAATTTTACAAATTACTCTCTTCAATCTTAATTATTATGTGATACATTCAAGACTCAGAAACAAGCAGAACGGAACGCTTTCTTTTTGTTCTTAAGCAAACATTTCTTCAATTATATTATGTCCTCCATAGAATTATTGCTGATTATATTCTGAATTATAAGTTCTGAAGTTGTAGCCTTTATATTACAATATAGGTATGCAGATCATGGGAAGAATAAACTTTTCCTAGCATATAAGTGAATAATAAAGCTCAACTGATTGAGATTTATTAAAGATAAAAATAGCTCTCGAAGCAAAAGTCTTCGGCAGATCCTGGGAAGATACACATATTAACAGGGAGAAGAAAAAGTAGGACCTGTGAGAGAAACAGGAAAGACATCTGTAGAGTTTAAAAGGAAAACCAGCGACACAGAGACCGGAAGTTGAGAAGTAAGGTGGAAGCAGTTAAGTGAGGAACAAGGATAAGTGTGAAGAATAAAAGAAAGTGAGAGGAAAAGGGGAGGACTGGAGTAAAGCAATATTTCTAAGAAAATATTTAAAGATGAAGGGCATTTAAAACTTATGGATGTGTCAAAAGCAGATTGCAAATACAAGAAAGAAAAGGACTTATTGATGAAACACAACCTCGATGCAGAAGGAGGAAAAGCAGTCAGCGCCCTGGAGGAGGGATCCTTGTTTCCGTGGAGAAGAGAAGCTGCAGCACGGAGACCATGGGTGCCTGGGTGTGGCCGAGGGGACTGAGGCTCTGGAAAGTCTCCATGAGGCATTGAGTGGAAGTGAGGAGAGTGGAAAACATCTGAAATAATCCTGGCCAAGTTTCTGAGCGTATTACAGGAGCTGCATAGTCGAGAGCTGAGATTCCTACGTATTTGGTGATAGGCTCATGGGGCGGCGGAGAGGGAACTGAGGAGAAACTGAAGAGACCCTTTGTGCACAGAGGAAGCCAAGGACTTGAGCAGACTGTCCCTGGAGGTTTACACGCTGTATTGGAATGGGATGTCAAGAGCCTGACTTTGACATCTGTGATGCTCCTAGCACCCCAAAGAAAACCCACCTTGCTACACTTTTGCACATGAGCAGAAGTGCAGGGAAGGAAGAGACTGGAGGCAGAACCCAGGGCTTTGGACACCAGGGCCCGTATCGCCATATTGTTGTAGACCGTGTTTTCTCTCTCAGAACGTATCAGAAAAATATAGATGGATTTTATATTCAATACTCATTGCTTTCGTACTGAGCTCTATTCAGGCCAATTTTCTTTTTTTTCTATTTGGAGATAAAGTCTCACTAAGTTGCTCAGTTGCTCATTCCTCCAGCTTCAACTTCACAAAGTGCTGGGATTACAGGCCTATACCTCCAGGACAGAATGGTGTTTGAAGATTGGAGTCGATGTAAATCAGAAATTGATAAACCAATGAACATTTTCTAGAGTTCCTTTATTTTTTAAAAAAAGATTATCATGGCACCAACAACTGAATCCTTTGAAAATGCAAAATGACTTGATCAAAATTTAGTTAAATCCTTAGAATTGATCTGGAAGGAAAAAGACATGGGCTGCTTTAAAAAATCCAGAATATCTGAGGAGTCTGAGTCAAAATAATGTTTGTAGACATTCCTAAAACTTGAGTATACAATTCAGTCTTTATGAAAATATTTTAAGTATATAGCTCCTAGTTACCATGCTTTGCAAACCTCGAACTGACAGTTGGTGAGCATTTTAGTTGCATCAGCTGAAATACTTTATGCCCACTTAATTTTTATTCATTGAAAAGATGTATAACTGAGGAACTGTAACTGGCAACCTTGGTAACAAAAGTAAATCTTGAATTTTATTAAACTAAAAGAGAATCACAGACTATAATTAGGGTGATTTCAACTGGGCTGTGCTCCTGCTGAAGCAGAAGGGCAAATGTTAGAATCTGAGAGAAATATCTAAAAATTGAATTTCTTAAAGACAGTTTGGAGAAAAATAGCTATGCTGTGAGAGTATAGTAAAATTAGGAGGTGTAGAACAGTATAAGTAAAATACATAGGACACAGATGTGTAGGTACCATATTGTATCTCTAGTATGAGAATCTGAAGGTGTAAATGAGGTCCAGAATATATAATAAGTATTCTGAAATAAGGAGAAAATGTTCTAAGGGAAAAGGTAAATGGGGGAAGGATAAGGCAAGGAACAGAAAAATTTGATGGTTAAAAACAAAGAAACAAAGTATATAGGGGACTGGGCATTGTGGGGAGGGCAGGGGAATGGGAAAAAATGAGAATTAAGTCATGAAATGTACTGGTACAAATTCTTAACATTGAGTGTTATTATGATATGTAAAATGTGCCAGTAAATTCAATAAAGGGAACAATGTAAGAAAAAAAAAAGCCTTGAGAAAAATAAATAAATAAATAAACAGATGTGTGAGAAGTCTCTTCTCAGTTTTTTTTTTTTTTTTTTTCCTCCATGCTTCGACTTTCCTACAGATAAAGTTCTTTCTCTGAAGGAGAGTATTTTGCAATGTCTCTGGGATTTCCCTGTGTCTGAGCCCCGGTGTATAAACTGAATTCAGCCCTACACTGAATACTGTTCCACTTTGATTTCATCACTTTATCCTCTCTGTATCTCTCCTCTTGCTGCCTCACGGACTCATTACTTCTTGGGGTAGCTTGGTTCCTTAGAAGTGGTGGCCAAGGATTTTGTCAGTAGCCCTTATTTACAGATGGAGACACGTGACTATTCCTCACCACTTGCATATGAGCTAAAGCTGAATGTCATTTATGCCCAAGGAAGTTAATTGGTTTTGGAAGATAAGTAGAGATGCTGTCTCCATCTT
Source organism: Petromus typicus (assembly GCA_004026965.1). Taxonomy (NCBI): domain Eukaryota; kingdom Metazoa; phylum Chordata; class Mammalia; order Rodentia; family Petromuridae; genus Petromus; species Petromus typicus. Next base: position 8,886 of record PVIR01022234.1, read on the forward strand.
GTTTTTCTTACTTACAAACTGGATATAAAATCATTTGAGTCTGTCAGGGATGGTGCAGTAATGGATGTGAGGACCCTGAGCAATCACATGGACATGAGCCAACCAAGAACATCAACATGGGGCATCTGGCAAACAAACTTACAATAGTCTGTCCCAAAATTTCTGGAGCTTTGTCTGTCATAACAGCTTGCATCACCTTAGCTAATCTATGTTAGTACTTTCATTTCTCTTGTCTCCATAATATATTTCTTATGCTTAAAATGCTATATTGCTCTTTCCCTGTGTCTGGAAATAAGTAATTAAGCTCAATAAATACCCTCTGTGGAGCGAGCAATATAATTATCCATAGTTTATCCTCCAACGAAGTGTTTAATGCTTGCCTCTATAATTTTTCCTGTTCTTCAACTTTTCTTTTACTTCTTAATGTACCAATAAAGATTCAAATCTAAAAAAATTAACTTTTCATTGATTTGTGTTCTAATATAAATTGGGATCAATATAGGTCATCCACTCCAAGTAGCAGTTCTGAGTAAACATAATAGAGGAGTGTAACTCTGGGCACATAATTATAAAATTATGTGTGTATAAATTTTATCTTCTGGATTGAAGTTTCTGGAGTGAAGGAATGATTTTATTTCTTTGGTCTTTGTTAATGTAGGGTTAGGCTTACTAAGTATTTTAAAAATTGAAGCCTGGCACAGTGGTACATGCCTACAATCCCAGCACAAAAGATGTCTGAATTCAAGTCCAGGTTGGAATACATAGTGAGACTCTGTATCAAAGAGAGAGACCGGGGCAGGGGTCAGAATTGAACAGACATACTTTTTATTCACTGTTCTTTCTTTTCAAAAAGGGTTTCATAAAATGATATTTGTTTCTCCATTATGGTTCTGAGGTTACACATATTGACATGTACAGTATAGTTCATGTTGGAATGTGGCTGCATACATCAACATCTAACACTCTTAATTCTCCCAAAGAACAGTATTGTCATTCAAAACAAGAAACTAGCCATTAATTCTTCTTGAGATCCTCAGGACAGGTACTTTTCTGCCTGGCGACATTTTATACTGTTTTTGGCAGATTTCCTCACAGTTGTCAGTCATCATCATTTAAGTCACATTAAAAGTTCCAATAAGAACATTGCTCCATACAGACTTGTGTATTACCTCAGCAAGTAATCAGCTCCACAATTCTCATTACATCCTGGACATGGGCAAAAAGCACAGCAAAGGATTAGGGGCAGTGAGGTTACAGGAGAGAGGTAGAAGCAGTGGTGTTGGAAATGCAGCCATGAGCCAGTCTGACTGTTGGGAAGAGCAGTTGGGACATCCACATGGTGGTGACACTTGTGACCAGATATTAAGGTGCTGGGACCAGCCGGGCAGAGCAATGGGGTGACCGAGCCGAGGGGCTAGGATGAGAAATAAAGACAGGACAGCGGGACTTGGAAGGGCTCATCAGTCAATACCGAATGAGCGTCACGTTTATTTAACAGTCTTTTTTTCTACATTTCTTAAGTACCTCCTAGAGCCGACTAGCTTTGTTCACGTGTACAGAAAAGAAAAAAAAGTTAGTGAAAGAATTGGTGAGTGGGGTGTGCTGACAATGTTCTTAATTTAATCTGGTGCAGGTGTGTAAAGGTTCTTAGTTTAATCTGGCACGACAGTGAGTAAAGGTTCTTAGTTTAATCTAGCAAAGACAGTAATTATCCTTGAGGAAGGATCCTGAAATCAGGCCAACTGTTTTCTCTCCTGCATGGGCAGCCAAGGCACTGTAGGAAATGGCTCCCAACATTAAGGAAACACGATCTCAGGATCCCTGGATGCCGACTGTCAGGGTGGACTGGAGTGCCTGGCTAGGACACTATTGGCAGCTGTGCATTCTCAATACTCCCCACCCTCTCTCCCCATTTTTCACTCATCTCACAGTAGGACTGGGATTCTGCTTAATTCTCTACCAAGCAACTGTTTTCATATTTTGATATGAATAATTTTTCTTTCCCTATTTCTAATTTTTTGTCTACAAATAAACAAAAAAAATTTAGTTTGATAAGTTCTAATTTTACAGTTGTTTTAAATCTGTCATACCATGATATTCAACTGTTTTCTTTTTTCCTTTCATTTTGTGTATGTCCTTCCTGCACTTGGTATTACAGTTCCCCTAGCATGGTAACATGACAGGTGTTTTTCTTTTCCATCATATGATCTAGTAAAAGTTGGAAGGAAAAGAATGAGAAAGGAAAAAAGGAAAGAAGAGGAAGGAGGGGAGGAAAAGAAAGAGAGAAGAAGAAGAGAGAAAAATGATTGTGCCCTAAAAGCCATTATTCTTCATAAAGAAAAAATCTGATTCTGGACATTTCTCTTAAATTTAAAAAGTTCTTATTGAACAAAATGTCCTTAAAACTGCAAGATAATTTGGAAGAGAAAGAAAGATCAGCAAATACCAACAGAGATCATGAAGCTAACATCCAGTGGATGTGTGCGGTGCACTGAACACTTTGCATTTGTACTATATTTTCATTAATTAACAAAGTAATTAATTAATTCACTCACCCACTCACTCACTGAAGGAACATTGGGTCCTAAATCCATGTTAGGCACAGTGATCACACGTACAGATCTGTTAACTTCTTTTCTTTACAATCAACCCTGACCTTAGGTTAGCAGTTCTATAATGTCTTTAGAAATTAGTTATATTATTATATAAAATAACACACCTTCTTTGTTCTTTCATTGTTTGATGGAAAGTGAAGTTGTTTCAAGATTTAGCTATTGCAAACTGCTGGATATGTATATATCACCGTGTTATGATGTTTTTAATTCTTTCAAGGAGGTACTGAGAAGGAAGACAGCTGGTCAAATGGAACCTCAAGTCCTAGAGTTTTGAGAACTCTCCACATTGGTTTCCCTGGTGGTTGCACCGTCTACATTTCTACCAAGAGAGAAGAAGTGTTCCTTTTATACCACTGCCCAACCAGCATTTGCTACTGGCCAGTTTCTTTCTTCCTTTTTAAAATCTTTATTGGTACATTATGAATACACATCATCATCGCATTCAACATTGAGAGTTTGTAGTAGAATATGACACAACTTGATGCTCATTTTTCCCTTTTCCCCCCACCCTGAAATCCCCCACCCCCATATACCTAATCTTTGTTTTCTTTTTTCTTTATTATTGCCACATTTGGTTTCCCCTTGTTATTTACCCTTACACTCTCTTTCCTTTTAAATATTTTCTACTTCACAAGGTCAACTATACATACTACAACTCATTCACAACTTCATTTTTTCATACCAGAGAAAAGATACGATATATACACATCTGTGACCTGTTTATTTCACTTATGAAGACCTCCTCAAGGTACATCCATTTGAGTATTGGCTGATTTCTTGATAATAGTCATTCTTTCTAGAGTAAGATGGAGTACTACTTAGACATAAAGAAGGATAAACTTGAAGCATTTGTCATTAAATGGATTCACTCAAGTGAAATGAATCAGCCACACATGTAAATATCACATTGTTTCTTTGGTGCGAGAAACTGAAAGTGTAAATAGAGACAAAAATATATATTAGATATTGTGAAATAAGGAGAAAATGATCAAATGGGAAGAAACAAAAGGAAGGGAGAAGGGGAAGCAAGAACTGAAAAGAAGAAATGTAGGAAAATAAAGATAAAATGAAAACAAAACTCTTGTAAATGAGAAGGGAAAGAGAGGTAGAAATCAGATGTTTTAGCTAAAGCACAGGCAATGCCTTGGCCATTTGCCCAAGCCAATGCCAAGATGACAATAAGATATATATGGCTTACAGAGTGGCCATTACTTATTGGCTGACCTTCCATACTGCTGAAAAAGGTACTTTTGTCACAGCGGCTGTCATTCAGTCTCAGTCAGCTGAGCATTTCTGACATCACAGAGCTATTTGTGGGTATGTTCACCTGGCCTTCGGTTTAAGTTTGTATTATTTTCTCTCACAAAGCTCCCTTAAGTGTTCTCAAGCCTCACCCTCATCTTATGTTGTGATGTGACTCTGTCTACCTAGCAAATTAAATTAAAAGCCTATGAAGCAAGATAATCTCTTGTTCTTTGGAACACCTTGTCTTCCGGTTTCACATTTACAAATACATACATATACACACATATACAAATAAAGAAGTAAAAATGGCTCGTAAGTTTGAAGATCTAGCCAAGGGAAACTGTAAAAGTGAGAATTGCTTTTTACATAGTTTTAGTGGTTATTGTGGCGATACCCATGGCAAAGTAGAAATTCGGTGTTAGGGAAATGTGGTGGACACATTGTAAACTTACTCTTAAAGAGGGGCTAATGGCCATGGAAACGCAGGTGGTATTCAGGGGCCTCCTCAGAGGGGTCAGGGAGGGCTGGCTGGAGAAGAGCAATGCTAGGGTTCGGAGTCAGCCAGGTAGAGTGAGACAGGGTGGGTTCCTGGAATGACAGCACTGCAGAAACTGATACCAGTGCAGGAAGGAAACCTGGGAATGACTCCTTTCCTAAGTAGAAGACACCTCGCTTCTCTCTTTTCTTGCTCGTTTAGTGGTCTGTATCTAAATAAATAAAAACAAAAAGCATGTCTCCCTCTCTCTGTTTTGTTTTGTTCTTGTTTTTTATTTACTTTTTTTTTTTTTTTTTGAGACAAGGTCTCACTTTGTAGTTCAGGCCAGTCCTGAACTCAGTTTAAAGCTCACAGTAGTCTTCCTTCCTCTGCCTCCTCAGTGCTGGGATTACAGGCATGAGCCACCACACCCGGAACTGTGGTATGTGATTGTGAGTGCTGGTGGGCGTGAGTCTCCACATTTGGCGTTGTATGTGATTACTCGGGATTCAATCTGGGCCCTTGCACTGGCAAGTCAGGCACTGGAACAGAGCTAAATCCCCAGCCCTCACTGCGTATATTTTTGCTTAACAACTTTTATAAAAATAAAATTGAACTAATATAAATTCATATTTATATCACTTATTGAGCCACATATATATTTTATACACATTTTTTTTTAGTTGTTATGGTTTAGGTGCAAAATTCCCCCAGATGTCTCACATTCAGAGGTATGGCCTGGTCAGAAGGGCACGTCAATGGAGACGTGACCTGGAAACGTCTTCGCTTGTCCTTGGCTCCTGTGTCCTATCTCTGCTTCCCTGTTTCCATGAAGTGCGTAGCTTTCCTCTGCTGGCCCTTTTACCGTTATTTGTGCCTGGGAGCCTAACAGCCCTGGGCTGATTCTATTGAGACCCGGAGCCAAATAAAGTCTCCCCTCCTTTGAGTGGTATTATACATTTTGTCTAAGCTACAAGAAAGTGACTAATACAACGATCGGAGCAGAGTATGAAAGGCACGGTGAGATCTGTTCTGTAAAAGAGTGAAGTTCAGGGAAGTTAAAGAGATTATCTAAAATAGTACACTCTACACGTGACAGCCTCGATTCCATCTGAGGTTTCAGGATTCAGGGCTCACGCTTCTTTTCCTGCACCAGGCAGCCTGCGTGTTAACACAGGATCGGCTGACAGGAAGTAATAATCTTTCAGGAAAAGGATATCAAAACCAGACTCCCAGGCAAGGGTTAGGAATTAATATAACTCTGAATTACTGTTAGCACCTCTCTTTTCTTACTTTCTTTACTTTACATGGTACTTAAATATGACAATTTGACCCAAAAGCACAGGACTTGGGGGTTCCCATCCCTCCCTAGTAGAAGCATTCGGCCTTATAATCTCTGCCTTGGATTTACATATACATATTATCTGGTATGATTATTTCCACTCTGCCTCGAAGCTGACAAGCAGAACCGATTTTATTATTAGAACCGGTTTACATATAGGACATCTGGAGCCCACGGAAGGATGTGCTTTGCTTAAGTTGCACAGAACAGAGAGCAGAAAGGAAATTCAAGTCCGGGTACTTCTTCAGCAATGTGTGGATGGAAGGTAATTACTAAGAAACAGAAAAGCTTCCCATGTGCTGGCATGGCAGAAAAATTGAGAAAAGAGAAGCGAATCTGTTTTCCCCACTAAATTCTCTATATTCAGGATAGAAAAGAACTCCAGAATTCATAAGAAACAGCTTCTGTGACAGCCAGATCACTATCGTCACAGAAGTAAGAGGAGGTGTGTGGCCTGTGACTGTCAGGAGGCACCTTGGAGGCAAACAGGGTGCTTAGCACATTGGTCCAGATGTGTTTAGTGGACTCTTTCCTGTGGCTAGATACTTCTCGGCATTTTAAACTGGATGCTAATACAGGCTAGAGATGCAAACAGCAACACAGCTCTTACTTCTGCTCAGGGTGCAAATAACTAGTTCAGCTTGCTCTCTAAAAATAAATACTTCTTTTTCCAGTCCTCAAGGGATAACAGCAATTATTATAAAGAAAAATTACACTTTAGATGAAAGGCACATGCTGTTTATTTTTCTTTTGTCTATCTCAGTGAATATAGAAAGTCAAATTGAAAGTTTTCAGAGACTCTCAACTAGAAAATAAAATCTACTCTATCTTGTGAGTCAGGATCACATTTGTGCCTATGTATTTGTGAATGTATAAAAATAGAGTCTCCCTGCTAAATATATTTTTAAAAATGGATTGTCCATTATTACTTTCTTTGATCTGTTGTTTTATAATTTCTCTTTGGCTAATTATTTTTACTTGATTATAGAAATGTACGGAAATAAGAAATGTAGAGGGATCTGAAGTATATTTTATCCTGTATTTCCCAATTATGACAGTGCAAAACTATACAACCATGTAACAAACACAACAGAGCTGGTGAAAGAGTCAAAGTGAAAAACATTTGCATTAACACAACAGTCCTTCGCGCTGCCCTTTCCAGCCACATGTGTTTCCATCCCATCTTCATTCTGTCCTTAAGCCTTGGCAACTCTAATTTGTTTTGCATTTGTGTAATTTTCTCACTTTGAAAATGTGATATAAACAGGATTACAGAAAGTCTCCAGTTTATGAACATATTCCATTCTAGGAGAGCATTTGTGAACTGGATTCTTTAATGAATCTGACAAAGTGAGTCTTATACAACTTTGACACACATATACAATATAAAACATGCTAAAAACCAAACACACACATACTGTAAATATACTGTTTTTATTTTTTCGCACAGTGAGCACAAAGCAGCACAACTGTGACAATGTCCAGCAGACATGTGGACTGCTTCCATGATCTGTTCATATCTAGGAATGTTCATAATGTGAGCTCCATTCTCTTTGCAGAAGTTCTGAATTCCACTGTTTGTAAGTCAGGGACATACTGTACACAGTTTATAACACCTTTTTCTATTTTGCTTTTTCTACTTAGCATAATTCTGTGAAAAGTTATCCAAGATGTTGTGTATGTTTACATTGAATGTAAAATAAATTTTCTAAGATGGATGTATCAAGTTTTCTATCCATTAAACTATTGAAATACATGTAAATTGTTTCCAGAATTTATCTATTAAGAATAAACATTCATGTATAAGGTTTGCATTAACTTAAGAATTCATTTCTCAGAATGGGATCAAAAAACAAATTGAAAGCTTGCATTAAAAAATGCAGCCTTAAAAAAAACTGCAGCCACTGGGCCAGGGATTTAGTTCAGTGGTTCTGGCATCTGCCTTGAAGGCACATGGTCCCTAGTTCGATCCCTGGTAACCACATCTCACAATGCCGGGTGTGGTGACTCATGCCTATAATTGCAGCACATTGGAGGCAGAGGCAGGAGGATTGCTGTAAATTCAAGGCTTGCCTGGGCTACGTAGTGAGTTCAAGGCCAGCCTGAACTACCAAGCAAGACTCTGTCTCAAAAAAAAAAAAAAGTAGCCACCTATTGCCACCTGGAGATATTTCTTATCAAAAGGAAGCTCATACATTGAAAACAATAGTACAGAAAACCATATTCCAACTAGAATCCAAAAGAAAAAGAAGTAACTATCTTATTTTCAGGCACAACAGACTTCACACTAGATTTATCAGAGCAGACCATAATGGCCATTACACAGAAGTAAAGGTAATGAACAGGAATCAAAGAGTTATAAATATATTTGTGCCAAATTTTGGCAAACCATACTTTATAAAGCAAAACCTACTAGACATAAATGGACAGGTAAACAACAATACAATGATTGCTGAGAACTTCAATATCTCATTCTCACAAATAGACAACTAGACAAAAAAAAATCAACAAAGAATAGAAAAATTAAACCACACCATTGAACAAATAGATTTAACATTTGTTTCATTTTTGGAGCCAGAACCCTCATGGCAAACTCCATTCCCCTGTGAGTCCCATGGCAAAAGGATTCACAATCAACAAACAGCAAAATTGTAACCTTGAGGAAAAGTCTGAGCCTGGGCTCAATTCTTGCACTATGAGCAGCAGCAAAAAGCCAAATACTGCAGCAGCAGATGAGGGAGCAGAAGAGTCTATAACCCAAGCTCATCACACCTTTATTTGGTATGAAGGCTTCATACCCATAATCCTAGTATACATAATACAAGATAATCCCACAGTAATCTCTGTAGTTGAAGATTACATCGGGCAGGGCAGACATCCTTAAATCTCAGTAATTCTTAAGTGCAGTAAATCCCATTGGAAGATAGTATTGTTGAGTACCAACTTTATGCTAATTTTTCTTCTGTTGATTTTTGTACATGTTCTCTGAATTGTGCATAAAGGAACATTGAAGTGTTCAATTGTCATTGTATTTTTGTTTCAGTTTTAGCAGATTTGCTTCACATATATTGTTCAGTGAATGTATATGTTGTGTTTTAATGTTATTGAATTGATCATCTTGTATGTCTCTCTCTGTATCTTGTTTTTTCTTATTTATTTATTTATTTATTTATTTATTTTTAAGGTTTTTTTTGAGACAGGGTCTCGCTTTGTGGTTCAGGCCCTGAGCTCAGCCTCAAACTCACATCACAGCAATCCTCCTGCCTCTGCCTCCTGAGTGCTGGGATTACAGGCATGAGCCACCACCCCTGGCACTGTGGTATGTGGTGCTGGTTGCTGCTGGGGTGAGTCTCCACGCCCAGTATTGTTATGTGGTTACTGGGGATCGAACCTGGGTCCTTGCGCTTGCAAGACAGGCGCCGGAACCACTGAACTATATCCCTGGCCCCTGTATCTTGTTTTTTCTAACTTGCTTTTCTCTACAGTCTACTTTATCTGATAATAATATACTCATTCGTGTTCTTTGTGAATAATATTTGATTAACAGATACGCTTTCTTCAATACATCTGAAATGAGTTTCTTTGGTCCACATATAATTGGATCCATATTTTAATCCACTGTCAGTTTTTTATTAGTGTATTTGGACCAGTTTACACTTAATGTAATTATTAATATATCAGGGATTAAGTCTGCCAATATATTATTTTATATTTTTTATGATTTACAGTTCTATTTTTATTATGCTTTCCTATAGAATGTCTTAAGATTTTAATTTATTTAATCATAGTTTTAGAATATTTCTTTCATTTTATTTTTACTGGTTGCTGTAGGTGTTTCCTGTACAGAGCTTCTTGGTCTACTGATATCCTGACTTACTAGTTTTAATGAATTTACTTTTTACAGAATATCCTTATACAAAGATGATATATAATGGCTACAATTTTTTTAGTTATATTTAGTGAGAAGAAAAGGAAAAAAACTTTGTCTACTTTGCATTTTGCTTTTGGCACCTGTCATAGTTTTTAAAATTGCAAGCTGAGAAATGCACACCAAGTTAATAGGCAATTCTGCTTTGGATAAATATGTGACTATTGACATTATTGATGCTATATGGCAACAGGCAGGCTCATTGTAGGAACTTAAGCAGCAGGTTTTTAATGTTTTGACAAATTAATATGTTTTGGTGGATCAGCTTCACAAATATCTTCCTAAGTGAAATGCAGAAACAATAATAACAATGGGAGATATTTGGGGATTCAGGTAACCTCTCAAGACTTGGAACAACATTACTGAAATCTACCACTGGGAATTAAGTTGTAAGAGCATCCTGAAAATTCTTTAATTCTCTGAATGTGTTTTGATGCTGGTATTATCTTCTGCCTTGTAGGACAAAAGCAGCTTCACCACAAACCATATTGCCTAGTTGTCTCTTAAGTGCGCAATCCAAAATGAGGCTTGATACACGGAATTGGGAAAAAGGACTCGGCAAAGTTGGCGGTGATGTTTATAGTATCGCATGGCTCCTGCTGTAACAGTTATGTCATAAGAAGGACTTTGAGACCAATTAGTAAACTGAAATCAAGCAGGGAGGAGAAATTAAGTACAGTGAAGAACTTAGAGAAGCAACTGCTCAAGATGGACAGAGAAGGAGAGAAATGATTCAGACCACTCTCTGAAGTCTGAAAAAATTAAAAAATAAAAGGGACAAAAAATTTATTCTTGTAAGAAGACAATCTTTATTCTAACAATAAGAAGAATACCTGGAATAATCAAATCTACCCCTTATCCCCTAGTGTAAAGTTAAAAATTGATTGAGGTTTGAATAAAACTGTCATGCTTTTCTCCCCATTTCCTTCTATGTATCCAGCATATTTATATTCTTTATAGAAAGCAGGTGGTTATACCAAAAAAAATTTAAATGAAAGAACATTACATCCTTCCCACCAGAAAATGTCCTGGTTTTTTGCACTTTTTCTGAAAATGAGTTGAGAAGAGTTATACATATTTTTAAAAATCCATATAAAACAAGCAAATTTAAAAAAGTTATTTGGCACTGAAGAGTGTGGAGTCAAGACCTTCATAGAAAAAAATTACTGAGCCAGTTAATTATTCTTAAAATACGTCATGGCTGGTTAGAAAGAAGAATGTTGTTTTTAACATCAGAGTTTGGTAAGCACTTCCAACTCTAATTGTGGTGTTTTGGATAAATTCAGCTCTTGACACATTCTCCAACCCTGGTTACTACTCTGTCATAATCAAGCAGAAATGGAATGGCAGCCAGAGTCTGTCTTAGCTGGACTTGGGGATCAGGCCTCATTGCTTCAGTGTTGCTTGCTTTTCCACGCTTTGTTAAGATGTACATTTGCCCTGCTCTTGCTCACAGATGTTCATCTCTTTGATTCCCTGCATCAGACCTGACTAAATCTCTTATTCATTCCCTGCTTTCTCTTCCTGGTCCAAAACTGAAGATCCGAGAGTCTTCACAACAACAATGAGTACTAATGGGTTTGTTGATTCAGTTAAAATACAAGAGTAGTGATGCTGTTTCTTTTTTTAGAAGATATATTGGTATATTTTAGGTATACATTATGAAAACATTCATCATTGAAAGTTTGTACCTGTACAGGGTATATCTTTTGTTTTTTTCACTTTTTTAATTAAATTTTAATCTTTATTGGTACATTACATATACACATCATGATTGCACTCCATAATGGGGATTTGTACCAGTATAAGACACAACTTAATTCTCATTTTTTCCCATTCTCCTGCTCTCCCTACAACTCACCAGTTCCCCATATGTATAAGCTTTGTTTCTGTTTTTTGTTTTTATCATAAAATATTGTATTTTTCTTCTTTGCTTTCCCCTGACCCTACTCATTTCCCCTTTCCCTTTTAACATTTTCTTCTTATTTCACAATACCTGTCATAGGTTCTGGACTTCATTTACACCTTCAGTTTCTCATACTGAAACAATATGGGATTTACACATCTGTGTCCTATTTATTTCACTTATGAGTATGGCCTCAGGGTTCACACATTTAAATAGAAATGTCTCTAGTTTATTATTCTTTATAGCTGAGTAATTCTCCATTTTATAAAAAACAAGCCATATCTTCTTTATTCAGCCTCCTGTTGGTGGGCACTTGGACTGTTTCCAATATTTATCTATTATAAACTGTTATGTTGTTTAATTATTGAAACAATATGAAGCCCAAGACTCAGTAAAATATCCAATATGTTCAAAATGATCTTGGAGCAACAGCAAATAATAGGATGTATGGTCCTTAAGGAGCATAAGTAAGAGAAAGAACTTGTGTAGCTGAAATTTCTGGCAGCTAGATACAAAGTGCTGATGAAATATATGATATCCTCAGCTTCAGATATTTTTATTAAATTTCAAACCTTCATAAAAACTAAGGGTTATTAAGCATAAAGTATATTACAAGTTTAAATTCAGCCTTTATACTCCTATCTATCAGTCATCCATTAGATGTTACTTATGGAGTGATACTTACAAAAGTGGGCCAAAGCTGAAGTTTTTCTCTGAAAGAAAGCCAATAATTCATGCATTGACTTGAGAATTTGAAATCTAGATCAAATTGTCTCTTTCTTTGGGACATTATTAAATACACATTTTTTCCTGTATCTATTTTGGTATAAATAGGGTGAAGCAGCTGAAAGCGGACAAATCTGTTTCAACTGAATATAGATAACCAAAGAATTTTTTAAAAACGACTTATTTTTCTCAGATTTCTATGAATTAGATTCTATGCTAAGCACTTTTCCTCAGCTAAGTGAAATTCTACCACAAACCTCTGATTTCTTTTTACAATCATTTTATGGAGAAACTGTGGCTTAGGTTAAGCAATTTGCTCAAGGACCCAAGGAAATGTTGGAGTCCTAACTGAAATCTAGTACCCTCTGATTTAAAAAAGCCTATACTTTAAAAAATATCGAACCAAATGGTCAATAACAGTAAGAAAATACTGTATGTTTCTACTGTTTTATTAGTAAACTGAGTTAGATTTTCCATAAAGCCAATCATTCTTGTTTAATTTGTGTAAAGAATAGTGTTCCGTGATGCCACCCTATATAGACAGGTTTAAGTTTTGGATAGTTTTAGAAATTATTATAGTCATTGATTAAGAAGAGAACTTTGCAAGATGTTTCCTTAGAATTAAATGTTCTAGCCTAGAAGTCATACATTACTGCCACACACCTGAAATGGAGAAAAGAGCCTGGACCAATCAGCACCATTATATGCTGAGCAGGATAGGACCAGGGAATGAATGCTAGGTAGTTTTTTATTTTCTAAGGCTAAGTCTTTCCAGGATTGTCTGAATTTTCTTGTATTTTTCCATAGAATCTTGTCTTCACTTATTGAATACAGTGTCAATATGGAGATATCTACAGCTCTGTGATTATGAGGGCACATTTAGAACTACCTGGTGGTTCTGTGAAGATTGCTATTTCTACTGTGTTGAAGTAAACTCGCATGTAGTGTAGTTGTCATCATAATAAGAGGCTTTCATCTCTTGTATCCATACTTATCTGTGAAAGAAGGTAAAATCAACAAGAGTTAGGGATTGAAATTTTTGTACTCAGGGTTATAAGTGGGACAATTCTTTCCCTCTCTCAAACAAAAGTGATATGGCTTTTAAAAGATATATGTTGACAGAATGAAAAAAGCAATATTAATTGCATTATTTTATTATGTTGATTATTGGTTAAGTAAATAGTTGACTTATCTAACACTTTTTCATTAACTTTAGCAGATGCCAAAGTCCTCAGCCTATTTCCTCACCAGCCCTCTTCAAATTTTTGTGCATGCCAGCCTGATTTTCAAGTCAAACTCTGGATTTTTAAAAATTGATTTTATTGGTACTTTTTATATACACATTATAATCACAGTCGACATCGATAATTTGTACATGACATGACATGACTTACTTGTCATTTTTCCCATCCCTCCCACACCCCTATCCTCTCTATACATAAGTTCTGCTTTCTTTTTACACCATCAAATTTTTCTTTCTTTTCTTTACTTACCCCTACACCCTCTTTTCCCTTTGAATATTTTCTTACTGTTTTACAGTGTCTATCATACATTACAGAACTCATTTACACTTTTAGTTCTTCACACCAGAGAAAAGATAGGGTATTGATACATCTGTAACCTATTTATTTCACTTACGAGTATGTCCTCAAAGTATGCCCATTTGAGTACAAATGACTCAAATCTATCATTCTCTATGGCAAAGAAATACTCCATTTTGTAAACTCTGGATTTTTTGTAGCATTGCTCTTAAGCTCTCAGATGTAATTTTACCTGCTTGCATGGAAGCACAAGGTGATACCAATTTAACAAATCTATATCACCTCCAGTCCCTTAAATGAAACTTTTGGTTTGAGAGTACACATACCCCAGGACCCTTGCTGTTCAGCTGGGAAAATTACAATACATCTGCAAATTGCTAGAGTTTCCCTGGAGGACCAAGCTTTAATTGTCGTGGTTTAATTTCATATCTCTTATTGTCTGGCTGTGCTTTTCGAAGTGAAAAGCTTCGAGTATAAGTGTCCATTATACTCTGATGACTCCTGTCCCCTCCAGATAAATTATCTTCACTCCATCCTGTCAGAGTCTAATCTAATGATGACAAAGTTCAGTTGCTAGCTTAAAATAAACATATTTTTAGAACTTTAGAATTAAGACAATGAAAGAAGAGACATCACAAATATGAACTCCCAGGAATGGCTGGTGGAATGCCGATGGATTGTGTGGATGAGTACCCCATTCCTGAGCAGTCTCCACATGGGAGGCTTAGAGGAAATAAAGCTTTCTTCTACATCCATTCATACACTCACCAACATTTTACCAAAGATCCTGTGAAGTTTTGAAAACCTGTTTAATGGCCTTTAGCTGAGAATTTCACTAATATGTTTATTTTATAACCTGGAATCCACAGAAAATTTTATTTTAAGGGACATTGTAAATTACACTTATAAAAATGATAACGTATACCAAAATATAAAAAATAATACAACATCCTGCGTTTATCTCATTATCAAATTCCACCAATTTAGAATTTGAAAATACTCAACCCAAATCAAGCTAAAGGTCAGTTTTTTCCAAGAGAAAATGAATTTTGTAAGTTTTGAGCAGAGTTCAAATAGTTATACTTCAATCCAATAAAGAAAATCACTTTCCAAAAGCATTAGTGAAATCCATTGTTATCTAAACAGAAGATACTAACTTCAAGAGAACTTTAGCCATTTATTAGAGAAGAATGTTTACTTAGAAATCTTTGTGAACTGATTATTTGATAGTATGAAAAACTATAAGAACCAAATATTTATCAAAAGCCTGTTATATACTGGACACTAAATATTTTTATAAAAATTCTACATTGCAGATGATTATTTTCAGTCAGAATAGTTTTCCATGGAAAATAAGAGGAAAAAAAATCATTGAAGTTAAGTCTGAGACACTCCAGTAATTTTATTTGGTTGTTTTGTTCTTTTATCTAATAAGCTCTGTTGTCAGAGACTGAGTCTAGATGAAAGATTGCATAAGTCTGCTTTATGAAAAAATGTTTTCTACTAAAATAAGCAACCCTCTTCATAAGTGCTAAATTTTTTATATTGATTTTATCAAATTTATTTATAAAAACATGTTTTTGAAGAATTTGCTTTTACAAAACAGACTTGAGAAGAATGTAATAAGGGTAGTTTTCAAGTTTAATTGGAAGACAACATATGGAAGGACATTTTTGACGTGTAAATATGTGGATGATTAGATGGAATAATGTTATACAATGAAAATTCTAGCAATAGGCAATGGGTGAAACTTTTAGTATTATACATACTTTTAAATAACAATTTCATGTGAGTTATAAGCTGAGTTAACAAATGTAAACTAATTTCTAACTTATCTATGTGGTGAAATTCAGTACTAATAACAAAATATTTCAGGGATTGCATATAATCCTTAAACCATTTAATGAGACATTTTATAATCTCTTTTCTCCACAGTTACTGAAATATATGATGAAAATATGATTAAAGATAGCTTCGATATGACCTAACTTACTTAAGAGAGCACTAAATATAACTCTGACATTTTCTTAGTGTATATAAAGGGATAATGAAGTAGAAAAAAATATTGGCTTTAAATTTAAGAGAACTGGCTAGTCAAAGTCCATATATTTAGACAGTTTTCTGTATCTGTCTGTCTGTCTATCTGTGTGTCTATGTATCTCTATCAATCTAATGTGTGTGTGAACATATGTATTCATCTTACCTCTCCACACACACATATATCAGTCAAGAAGAATACATATAAAAGTGTTCTCTAAATTCTACAGTGGCAAGTACTCATGTGATGATGATAAAATCATGTGGTAAAATTATGTTTCTGTATTCTCTGTCAGAGTAACACTGAGGCTATTGTAGCCTAGTCAGATTTTCTATAGCTCTTGGTTGCTGATTCTTAAATTCAAATACAGGAAAACTAAATCACATCATTCTTGCTAGTAGATATTTTATTTTAAACATTTGCATAAATTAATTGACACTGGTTTGTTTTTGTTGTTCGTTTGGTTTTTATTATAAGCATTTCACACTTGTTTGATGGATTGTAGATATTTTTGTCAGAATTTATATCTAGATTTCTCCTCAAAGACTCATGAGCTCATATTTGAAAAGTGATTGAATTATGAGGGCATAGCTGGCTTCCTGTTAGGAGGTGGAATCTGGTCATAAAAGGTGGCTCAGTCTGGGCATATCTTCCTCACTAGCTTCTTCTTTTCTCTCTGTGCTTCCAGCTGTGATGACATGAGCAGTTTTCCACTGCCCAGACCTTCCTGCCATTCTCTTTCTGTATTTGAACCTATTGAACTTGGGCTGAAACTTCTGAAACCCTTAAGTTATGGGTGTCAGATATTCTCTCCTAGCAACCAAATAAAGTGACAAAGATATTCTTATTCAGACTTGAACTGAAATGTGTGTGGTTCTGCTGAGTAATTGTGGCCTAGAGCAAGTAATTTCACCCATCTAAAACTAATTTCAGATCATTGTAAAGTGTAATAATAATAAGTCAAATCTCAAGAAATTTTTGCAGTGATTGGATACAAAATTCATAGTCATCAACATTTGACAAAGGACATAGAACTACTGTGTTCAAAAGCTAACGCCTACTTATATTTTCACTACATGTTGAAAATCCACCCAAAAAGAATTTTCCTAAAGAAAAGAGAAGTATACTTGGGTTTTCTTTGGATAAAAGATTTTCTTGAAGAAGATAATTCTCAGATAATTTAGCATTTTACAAACCAGTGATGTATACTATCATAGGTATAGCAAAAAAAGGGGAGCAGGAGTTTATCATAGAGATATAAGGTAGGAGAAAAATCTTGTGGCTTTGTATTTACAACTATTGTGGAAATGAAGATGTTCTGACTGTGATTTGAATTTAGGAAGGTTGTATTTATTTTCAAGCAATTACAGTATTTGAGGAGAAAAATAAAATATGTTTTAAATTTGTAAATGAAGTATGAAATGTCTAAACATATCAGATTGAATACATTTATGAAAAAGACAAACAAAAGTTTCTTAACAATTTTTAAACACTGCTAGGCTTACAAATAGAATGGAATTTCTGTAACTTGATACTAAAAGTACAATAGAGTTCATAAGTAAAAATTAAAGTAAAAAATCCTAAAAAGAAAAGTCAACTGCTTATACTCCATATAATCTCAGAAATAGTACCTTGTAGCTCCCATTATATAACAGATACATTTGAGTATTTATAAATTTATTGGAATGAATAAAATTCTAAGCTTAGAGAACTGCAAGTGCAAAGACCAGAAATATGTGAATTCAACTGAAAAAAAGTAAACCAGTCTAGAAAAAAGATATTACAGTCATAATTTATATCCTAAAGGGATTGCTACCAGGACTTCCTCAGATGCCAAAACCTGTGAGTGCTTAAGTCCCTTATATAAAACAGTGTAACATTTAATTATAACTTAAGCCATGCTCCTCTTTACTTTGAATCATTTCTATATTACTTACAGCAAATAAATTATGGAAAAATTAAAATCAAAGCAGTAAAGGCAAATTGATGCATTTGAGAATAGTAGGCCAAGAGGACATGAGAGACCAATGATCACTCATGTCTACTGTAATAGAACCTTCAACCCTGTGCCTCCGGCTGCCTCCTGCAGTCAGCTTGCTGGGGGCTATTATTTCATCTTAGCTGGACATTCCGGTCCTACTGAGAATGACCAGTCATCTCACCCCAGTTCACATTCTTTCTCAAGAACGACTTTTTCTTGCCCTTTCTCCCCTTTCTTTCTGAAAACTGCTCTCTGTACATTTTAAAATTTGCCCAATGCCTTTCTTATATGACAGCCTCCTACTCTGCATGTGGAATCTAAGTTCTTAACAAACAACTGATACAATGCCTCTTACTATTTTTAAATTTGTAAATTAAGAAAATTGGCTTTTGCCTTTAATCTTGTTTGAAGTGAAATACAGATCAACCTGCCTAAGTATCTCTCAAGCTGCAACTCAGACCACCCCAAATAAATTTACTTGTTTTCTTATCAATTTGTGCCCTAGTTGCTCTTAAGAGTCAATGTAATGCAAATAGTAGATGAGCAGCCATCATATTATATTGCTTATGGAATGATAGACAGAAAATTTCGAACTTCTTTAAAGTACATTTAAAAATACATTGACTCTCCTAGTATAAAACCTATGGCAGACCAACTGTAAATAAAATATGAAAATTAAGTGTGCAGTGGTTAAACAATTTTTACTGTCATGTGAAATAGCCTGCTTCAGAAATAAATTTTCCTGTAATAAAGTGTCATAAATCATTTACTATAATATATTTGTTCACCGATTTTAAAATAGTACTCAGGTATCTCAGAATCGCAAAATAGATAATATATTTTGAAGGATTCATTACTAACTTATTAGAATCTTTTTAACCACATAAGTTCTAACTTGTAGAAAAAGGAAACTACAAAGAAATAGTGTAAAATTATTGATTTGAAAATTAAAGCTTTTGTTAATAAGTATATAAAAGAAAGTAATTTGAATCTCATTAAAGTGATTAGTATGAATATGAATATGCCTAAAAGATTTCATAGTCTAGGCAACCAGTTTTCATGTTAAAAATGTTTCATATGAAACTACGCTTTTGACAAACCATTGTCTTTTTAAAATCCTGCTGTGACAGTTAAGTTAGATTGTCAATTTGATTGACTTCAGAGATGTCTAAAGGAGTACTGGAGCATATTTATGGATCAGTCTGGGGATGACAGGGAGACATGAGGTCATCTTGTCCTTGGACATTTGCTTTCTGAAGCTGTTCTTCTACTCTGCTTGCAACCATGGTGTGACCTGCATTTATCTGCTATACTGTTTCTTTCTTGGAGTTAACCAGCCATGGATTGAGTTCCCTGAAACTATAAGTTGTGGGTATCAGACATTTGGTCTACCGACAGAAGAAAACTCACCAATACAGAAATTGGCACCAGAAATGGGGTTATTGTTGTGCTTATACCTCATCATGTGGTTGAGAAATGTTTGGAACTAGTTTACAAGAAAAATTTGTGAAAGTTTGGAAACATGGCCCAGAGAGGCCTTAAAATGTTGTAAGCATGAATGTGAGAGTCTTAGGGGTAATTATGGTCTAGAGGTCAGATGACCAGTATGCCTTTAGGAATGTGTACAATAAAGGCTAGGAGGAAGAGGTTTCACATGAAAACTCTACTTAGAATTTCTCTAAAAAACATGACTCTTACACTCTGTCAAAGAAATTATCTACATTTCCCTATGCACTGAGAAATTGAAGAAGATTGACTTTAAGGGCTATA
>PVIR01022235.1:0-28451 GCA_004026965.1 Petromus typicus
AAAAACAGGGAAAAAAGAAGGGGAGCTATTTATTTGCACACAGAAGATTTCAAGCCAAGATTGACTAAGACAGACAAAGAAGGTCATCACATACTTATTAAAGGAAAAATGCAAGAGGGAGGGATAATAATCATAAATATATATTCATAAAATATCAGCACACTCAACTATATAAGATAAATATTACCAGGCAGGAAAATCAAATAAAAACTAATACGATTATAATAAAAGACCTCAATACTCCACTGTCACAAATTGACAGAATAACTGGACAAAAAGTCAATGAGAAAATATCAGAACTGCAACAAATTTTTAAATAATTGGACCCAGTTTTTGTCCACAGAGTATTCCACCCCACAACACTGAAGTACACAGTCTTCTCAGCTGCACATAGCACATTCTCCAAAATAGACCATGTACAAGCTCATAGAACATAGCTCATAGCATATTATCAGGTCACAATGCAATGAAATTGGACATAAATGACTAAGAAACCATGAAAAGTTTATAAACACATAGAAATTAAATAACATATTCCTGAGCAACAACTGAGTCACAAGTGAAATTGAAGAAGTTAGATAATTTCTACAATTAAATCACAATGCCAGTAAACATACTGGAACTTAGGGGATGCGTTCCTATGAGGAATTTTTATTTAAATTTCAACATCAGAAAAACAGAATTAATACAAATAAATAGACTAATATTGAACTTCAAGTTTCTAGAAAAAATAAAAGTAAGTCAATCCCAAAGCATATATGAGAGAGGAAATTTTAACGATTAATGTAGGAATTAATGCAATTGAGACTAGAGAACAATAAAAAAATCAATTAATTGAAAAGCCACTTCTTTGAAAGATTAAATAAAACATAAATCCTTAGTCAACCAAATAAAATGGAGAAATGAGGTATTTTCATGACAAAAAACTAGATGATGACAACTCAAGTCATCAACTAGGAAAGTAGGAAAGCACAAAGCATCTTTCAGAAATCTATAAGATCATCAATACTTACCTTGAGAACCTTTACTCTAGTAATATGGAAAGTACAGAAGAAATGGACAGATACTTAGGCACATATAAATTACCAAAGCTGAATCAAGAAGATGTAAAGATTTTAAATAACCTAATATCATGAAAATTAAAAGATGTAATTTAAAACTTCTCACTAAAGAAAATCCCAGATATTAATGGATGCAATGCTGAATTCTACAAGAAATTTAAAGAAGATCTAAGGCTGCTACTTTGCAAACTCTTTAATAAAATTGAAAGGGAAGCAATATTCCTAAATTTATTCCTGCAAGTACTATACTGATACCAAAGCCGGAGAATGATCCAACAACAAGAGAAGCTACAGGGCATAATCTCCTGATGAACATGGATGCAAAGTCCTCAATAAGATACCAGAAAAACAGAATATGGCAAATCGTCAAGAAGATTATGCATCATGTCCAAGAGGATTCACTCTAGGGATGCAGGGATAGTTAAACATATGTCAGTTAGTAAATGTAAAAAACAACATTAACAAATGCAAGGATGAAAAACCACATTATCATCTCAATAGATGCAAATTAAAAAAAAAGGATTCAACAAAGTCCAGCTCCCATTCATGATTTTTAAAAATCCCCATAGGAAATTGGAATAGATAGTCTTCATCTAAATCTGAGAAGAAGTATCTATGATAAACCAAGAACCATCATCATATGAAATGGTCACAAAAATCAGGAACAAGACAAAGATGTCCATTATCACCACTCTTTTTCAATGTGCCTCTGGAAACATTAGCCAGAGCAATTAGACATGAGAAAGAAATAAAAGCAATAAGGAGAGAAGAGGAGGAAGTTAAATTATTATTATTGTCACAGGACATGATACTCTCTATAAAAGACCCCAAAAGCACCACCAAAAGATTTCTACATTTAATAACCAAATTCAGGAGTAGCTGGATACAAAGTCAACGTTCAAAATCAATAACATTCTTCTACACAAATAACAAACTCACTGAGATGGAAATTAGAAAACTATATATTTTATAATAGCAGCCCCCCAAAAGAATAAAATACTGAGGAATCAACCCAATGAAGGAAGATAATGACCTTACATTATATAGTACTCTGAGAAAGGATATAGAAGAAGGTATTAAGAAATGGAAAGATATTCCTTGTTCTTGAGTAGGAACAACCAATATAGTGAAGATGATTATACTTTCCAAATTGCTACACAGATTTAATGCAAGCCCAATGAAAATACATATTGCACACCTCACAGAATTAGGAAAACAATTCTAAAATTCATTTGGAATCAGAAGAAATCTCAAATAGCAAAAGAAATGCTGGGGAACAAAAGAAAGGCAGGGAGCATCACAATCCTTGACTTGAAATTATGCTGCAAAACTACAGATATAAAAACAACATGATGTTGGCCAAAAGAAAAACCCACTGAAAACAAAACAACAACAACAGAAACAGACCAAGGATCAATGGAACAGAACAGAAGATGCACAAACAACTCCACACATACTTGGCCACCTTATCTTTACAAAGATGCCAAAGCTTTTATTCACTGGAATAGCTTCTCTAGCAAATGGTGGTAGAAAAATTGTCATTGCACATCAAAAGAAAACTAGACTCGTATCTTTCACCATCCACTAAATTAAAATCAAGATGGATCAAAAATATACACATTAAAAGAGAGACACTAAATGTGCTAGAAGATAGAATAAGTAGAACTCTTGAAGACATTGGCATAGAAAAGATTTTATGAACAAAACTATAATTTCACAGGAAATATTATGAACTACCAACAACTGGAGTTCATCTTATCAAAAAGGTGCATAGCTTGGGGGCAAGGAGTTGTAGGGAGGGTAGAAGAATGGGAAGAAATGACAATCTAGATGTGTCATGTGCTGATAAAAACCCTCAATGTTGAATGTGATCATAATGTATATATAAAATGTTTCAATAAAATCATTTTACAAAATGATGCACAGCAAAAATAACCAACAAAATGAAGAGACAACCCACAGGGTGGAAAAAAATTGTGTAAGCTTTTCCTCAGCCAAAGGCTTACTGCCAAGAATATATAAAAATAATCAGACCTCCCAAATGTAGAGGCCTAGTCCAAAACTGGGCATCTGAAATGAAAGGACATTTCTTAAATGAAGAAATTGGAAAAGGCAAATAAATAGATTTAAAAACGTTCAACATCACTGGTTATTTGAGAGGTGCAAATTAAAACAACACTAAGATTCATTTTAGCTCCATAAAGCTTGACTAGTATAAAGAAACAAACCATAACAAATACTGTTGTGGTGTGGGGGAAAAGGAACCATTCTCCATTATTGATGGGGTTGTAGATTGGTTACATCACTGTGGAAATCAGTGTGCAGAATCTTCAAAAACTAAAACTGAAGGATGTATTTACCTAGCTATTCCTCTGTTTGGTATCTGATCAGAAGAATTAAAAGCATCACATCACCACAATATATGCACATCCTGTTTATAGCAGCACAGTTTGCATTAACTAAATCTTGGAAACAGGCCCAAATGCCCCAGCCCCAGCTGATGAGTGGATAAAGAAAATGTAGGACTTTTATCCAATGGAGTAATACTCTGCCATAATGAAGAATGAACTCAAGACATTTCTCAGTATATGGATGTACCTTGAAACCACATTCTTAAGTGAAATAAGTCAGATACACATGTATAAATATCACATTGCTTTTCTGGTGTGAGAAACTAAATATGTAAATAAGAATGTATAATAGATATTGTAAAATAGGAAGAAAATATTTAAATTGCAAGGAGAAATAGGGAAGGAAGAGGGGAAAGGAAAGAAAGGAAAAATTTAAAAAGAGAATAGAAAGAAAAAATATAAACACAGCTTTTGTAAATACAAATGGGAAGACAGGTTGAAGAGAGAAGGAAAGAGAGGAAAAGAAGAATCAAGATATTGTAACAAAAAAGTAAGGAAACAAATTTTATATATATGGGGGGGTGGTAGGGTGGGTGGGGCTATGGGAAAAAATGAGAATTAAGTTGTGTCTTATACTGGTACAAATCCCCATTATGGAGTGCAATCATGATGTGTATATTTAATGTACCAATAAAGATAATTTAAAAAAAAGATATATCAAGTATATATAAGTATCAATTTCTTATGATAATTACTATAAATACAAAATTTGCACATAAAATTAATTACAAAAAGATAAAATTCAAGGTTTGTTTCCAAAAACAATTATTATATAGACACAGTCATAGGGAATACTTTTATATTACAGAAAGATAGGCAAGTGATGTCACACACCAAAGAGATAAAATAAGAAAAGAATCCTTATTTTAATTCATTGCTGCTATTAGAAAAAATGGCACACTACCAGGCTGCATGAGGTGCCACAAAAATAGAAGATACTCAGGGTTGAAAGACATAAAAATAGAAAATATGGGAATTCTCATTTTATCCATTACATAGATGATTGAAAGAAGAGATAAAAGATTCTGATTCCTCCAGGATACATAGGGCAGCCCTTATTAAAAAGCAGAATTTAACTTGATTCCCAGCTTCCAATGAGGAGACAGATTTATCAGGTTTTCTGTCTGGTTCTATACAGTACAACTCAGAAACATTTGTGCTGTCTTTGCCATTTGAGTAAATGCTTAAAACTAGAATGATGGTCCATTAAGTTACTTTAAAACATTGCTTTGTATTTTATAGTCAAATAAGGATGCTTCTAGAACTGAGAGTTTTTCTCGTCATTCTTTTTGTTGAACTCTCCAAGGCTAAAATAGAAAAAGTATGAGACTGCAAAGAAGAGGAAATAAAATAGCTTATTTCAATTTAAACCTTTTATAAGTTTTGATGTAGCTTTGCCTAATGACAGAGGCAGTCTTAGTCAGACAACATTAGTGTATTTCTTGTTCATTAATTTTAATAATACATATTTAGAATGTCCGTGAACTGAACTTTCCCTGAACATATAAAGAGAGGATAATGAGCATGCCCTTTCAGCTAGGTCTATAGTTCAGTGGTAAAGTTTTTGCCTAGTATTTGTAAGACTCATGGTTCGATCCACAGTACTGGAAGGGGGAAAAAATAATTTGCCATTACAATACAGATCAGAGATGCAAACTATAATAGACATTATAAACTATAATACACATAGCACATGTCAATAGTCATATACACATTAACTACATGCCCTTCGAAGGCCTCATGAAGTCATACCTGGGGCTTTTAGGAGGTGGCTCCTTATATGGCGAATGATGATTAGAGTTGCAGTGCTAGGATTAAGGATATGAGTCCTTTTCATCCTGCCTAAGGGGTAGGTCTCCTGGATGGAATATAAGGGACAGAAAGACAGCTTGATGTTGCTGCTGCTGTTGCTGTTGCTGCTACTGATGCTTATCTGCGGCTCCTCCTTCCTCCTGCCCCCTGCACTGTGATGCCCCTTCCCGTGCCATGCCGCTTTGGACTCCTACGATTAAGAGCTGAAATCTATGAGCAAAAATAAACTTCTCCTCTTTTAACTTGGAGTGTCTGGTATTTTGTCTTAGCACACACACAAAGTAATGAATAATAAGAACCAATAACATATACATGAGTTCAAAGGAGATAAGAAGAAAATGAGACTTGATAAAAAAGTAAAAGAAGAAATTTCCCCGAACCAAAGAATGACTAACGCATACTAAATGGAGAATAAAATAGACACTTTCAGCAACAAAAAGACGCAATGATTTAGAACAAGGCTAAAATGATTTCTCTAAAGTATGAGAATTTGAAAACAAGGTGCTTCACCACTCATTATTTAAAATCACTTTGTTTTAAAGGAACAGATTACATATGCTCATTCTTTAAAAAATTTTGCTAGCTGCCTTCTCATAGCAGTCACTTGTCATTTCATAAAAATGTCAACAAATTTAGAATGTTAACCTTTCCACAAAACAAGTTAACTGAGAAAGATTTTTAACAGCTGAAGAAAAAAATGTATGTCTGTGAACTTCTTTTACTACAAAATATTTTTAGTCAAATCAGTCTCATAAAAGTATCATCAAGATGATACAATTGTATGATGATACAATTTTAAGATGATACATTGTATCAAGATGATACAATGAAGGAGAAAGAAAATTTGAAGAGGAAAATGAATATTAAAGAAGTTATAATGGTGGTAAATTCTCCTTCATTTCTCATCTCTATTCTCATTTTCTTTACTATGCAGCTACCATGTTTGTCTTATCTATTCCCTGAGTGAAGGACATTAAAAAAGTGCTACTCGATTTCTATATGCCTTTTGCCAAGCAAATATTATGGTTTAATATATGATTAAGTCTATTTTAATTTAGTGGGAAAAAGAATAAATGGACAGAAAATCGATAAGAGAATACATCAGCTAAACCAAACTCTTCAACAAATGGACTTAATAGATGCTTGCAAAGTATTTCACCCTACAAGTCAGAATTTACATTTTTCTCTTTTGCTCATGGATCATTCTCCAAAACAGACCATGTGCTAATTCACAGAACAGGTTTAAGTAAATGCAAAGGAACTGAAGTTATCCCCTGTATACCATCAGACCATAGTGCCTTGAAATTACAGCTGAATAACAAAAGAAATTCTAGTATCTTCACAAACTTATGGAAATTGAATAACACTTAGCTGACCAACCAATGGGTCATGGAAGAAATTAAACAGTTTTTACAATTAGACAATAACCCCACTGCAACATACAGAAATTTATGGGACACAATGAAAGTAGTTCTATGAGGAAAATTCATAGCAGTGAACACCTATACCCAGAAAACAGACCAAGCTTGAATAAACGATCTAATGCTGGACCTTAAGCAACTAGAAAAAGAGGAGGAAGACAAACCCAAAGCTTGTACTAGGCAAAGAAATTATAAGGATCATAGCAGAAATTAATGCAATGGAGACTAAGAGAATGATACAAAAAAAATCAATGAATTGAAGAGTTGGTTCATCAAATGGATAAACAAAATTGACAGATCCTTAGCCAACCTTATCAAACAAAGGAAGGAAAAGGCTCACATGCATGGTATTAGGAATGAAAAGAGGGAAATTACCACTGACCCAGGGGAAGTCCAGAGGATAATAGACACCTACTTTGAAAATTTGTACTTCAATAAAATGGAAAACATAGAAGAAATGGATAGATTTCTAGACATATATGAATTTCCAAAGTTGAATGAAGATGTAGACATATTAAACATCCTAATATCAATCTATGAAATTAAAAATGTAATTAAAAATCTATCAACAAAGAAAAGCCCTGGTCCTGATGACTTTACTGCTGAATTCTACAAAACTTTTAAAGAAAAGTTGGTACCACTATTTCTCAAACTCTTAAATGAAACTGAAAGGGAAGCAAAATTCATTTTTAGAAGCCTTGATTCAAAAGCAGAGAAAGACCCAACAAAAAAAAAAAAGAACTACAGGCTAATCTCCCTAATGAACATTAATGCATAAATCCTCAATAAGATACTGGCAAACAGATTAGAGTGTCATCAGAAAGATCATACATTCTGACCAAGTTGGATTCATCTCAGGAATGCAAGGATGGTTCAATACTCATAAATCAATAAATGTAATACACTATATTAACAAATTCAAGGACGAAAACAATATGGCCATCTCAATTTATACAGAAAAAGCATGTGGCAAAATCCAACACCCACTGACAATCAATACCCTACAGAAAATTGGAATAGATGGACTCTATCTCAAACTAATAGAAGCTATTTATAAGACACTAACAGCCTGCATCATATTAAATGGTCAAAAACTGAAAACTTTTACATTAAGATCAGGAACAAGACAAGGATGTTCGCTCTCACCACTCCTGCTCAATGTAGTGCTGAAAACATTAGTCACAGCAATTAGATAAGAGAAAGAAATAAAGGGAATAAAGATAGAAAAAGAAGTTAAACTATCATTATTTGCTGATGATATGATACTCTATATAAAGGATCCTAAAAACTGAACCAAAAAACTAGCAGACCTAATCACCAAATTTAGTAATGTAGTTGGATACAAGGTCAATGCTCAAAAACAATAGCCTTTGTGTACACAAACAACAGACCCACTGAGAAAGAAATTGGGGAGAGTCAATCCTCCTCAAAACAGCATCCAAAAAAAGGAAATATCTAGGAATCAATCTAACAAAGGAGGTGAAAGACCTCTACTCTAAAAACTACAGGACTCTGCAAAAAGAGATAGAAGAAAATGGAAAGACATACCTAGCTCCTGGGTAGAAAGAACCAATATCATCGAAATGGCTATACTCCCACAACTACTATACAGACTCAATGCAATTCCAATTGAAATCCCAACAGCATATTTCACAGATCTAGAGAAAATAATCCAAAATTTCATCTGCAACTACAAAAGGCCTAGAATAGTGAAAGCAATTCTAAGCAACAAGGACATGATAGGGGATATTACAATCCCCAACTTGAAACTATACTACAAAGCCACTGTAATAAAAACTGCATGGTACTGGCAAAGTAACAGACCTGAAGATCAGTGGAGTAGATTAGAAGATCCAGCAACAACTCTAGATACACTGAATCACCTCATCTTTGACAAAGGAATCAAAACTCTTAATGGAGGAAAGATAGCCTCTTTTAACAAATGGTGCTGAAAAAACAATTAGATGACATTTTTCAATCCCAGAAATGAATAAGAGATCACTAATGTAAAATGTGGAAGCTGAAGATACCTGTAATCACAGCACTATGTGAGCAGGGAGAACTGCAAACTCCACAGCACACTAAGCAACTGAATGGCTAAGTTAGACCACACCTCAAAATTGAAGGTCTGGAAAGTAGCACAGTGGGAAGATCTGGGATTTGATCCCAAGTATCATGAAAAAACAAATAAAAAAATACAATGTGCATTAAGGTAAAAGCATTATTCAGTACGCTTTTAGGATGAGAATACTTGAGTGTATGTGTAGGCAAAAGTGAAGAAAATAGTGAAACAAATGATTTAGCACTGTGGTCAATAGTAGATGAAGAGGAAATAAAATTTTTCTTCTCCAAAGTCATGAAGGAGAAAGGAGATGAGGTGATAGATAGGTTTCTCATTGAAGAGGAAATAATTGAGGTATCTTCCTGTTAATAAAGACAACCAACTATGTGTAAAGAATCTTTAATTTTATTTGATTGGACTAGTCTTTCTCCAGCAATGTACTGTAATGTTTTAAAAATAGAGATATTTCTGTTAGTAAGTTAGAATAGAAAATTATTTGAGAAAAATCATCCAGCATGAAAAATGCAAAGTAGGATTAAGGCAAGGGGCATGTGAGACAAAATATAAATTTTGCATACAAGAACCAAGAACTTGTGAATACAAAAATAGCAATTATTCTGACATTTATTATGATTTGTGACCAGTTCCTTAATTCCTCAATACCTGAGAGCTTAAAGCCTAATTATTAGCTTTACCAATGATAAAACTATAGGCATGTCAAGTATTGCATAGTTAATAATAAAATGGTAATATTTCTCTATTTGCCTCCAGAATAGGATGTAGAACTAATTGTTTTGAGTTTGTGGATACAATGATGAATCTAAAAGGAGTAAGGTGGAGTGAGAAATTTATAGGAAACACTCTTTATCTAAATATATTAATGTCTGTAGAAATAAATATATAGCTTCCACTAAATCTATTTGCTCTTAAACATTTTTTCTGTTCATTTTAGGACCTTTTGCTCTTTGCCTTCTAGTAAAAGGGAACAGGGGTCTTATCAAATACTTTAGCATCTTAAGTTTTTCAAATTTCATTATAGTTTCAATGTTTTGCAAAAGAGATTCAATGTCAGGAAATCATCTACTTCATTGTTCAGACAAAAAACATTTTTCATAAATGGCCTTGGGTCATTAATGAATAGTAATCCATTACCTTCTAAAAGCAACCAAGAGGTCAAAGTGATTTTCAGATAAACTGATTTAAAGTTAATCAAATTTCCAAAATAGACTCTGAGTCATCAACAAGTGCAAAGAATTTCATAACAAAAGAATTCTTTATCCAATCCAGGTAAGGAAAAAAAACTAGAAACTGAGAAGGAAAGTGTCATTTCATTTATGTAGAGTTAACTATGTAGTGAAATACGTTTAATTCTTTTACAATTCCCCATAGTTTTATATCATTTTTGTATTACTTACAACACAGCTAAACAATATAAAGAGGCAATCCCAACAGATAGTGTGTCATTTTTTGTTTGTTTGTTTGTTTGGGCTTTTTTTAGGTTTTTTTTTTTTTTTTGAGACAGGGTCTCGCTTTGTAGTTCAGGCTGGCCATGAGCTCAGCCTCAAACTCACATCACAGCAATCCTCCTGCCTCTGCCTCCCAAGTGCTGGGATTACAGGCGTGAGCCACCACGCTCAGCACTGTGGTATGTGGTACTGGTTGCTGCTGGGTGTGAGTCTCCACACCCAATATTGTATGTGGTTACCGGGGATCAAACCCAGGTCCTTGCACTTGAAAGCCAGGCGCCAGAACCACTGAGCTAAATCCCCGGCCCGTGTGTGATTTTTTTTTAAATAGGTTAATTCAGGTAGGGTTAATGATTTGGTGCAATTCAACTAAATTCAACTAAATGGGACAGCTGTTGAAACAATTAAATCTTTGTGACAGAGGAAATAATTGATTTATGTGTGCCCCAAAGTGATGATTTTAGCTATAAAACCAAAATGCCATTTTGTAGGGAAAATATTTTCTCTCATTAAGCAGAAAAGGTCAATAAGAAACCATCAATTCAAGTTATATATCAGTGATTACTTATTGAATGTCACAAACAGTTAAGTTACAATACCAAGAGACCTAGTCACAAGTCTGGAAAAGCACCAACAAGTTTTCAATGTCACCCAAAAACTATAATGAATATTTTCTGGGTCTTCTAAAATAGTTATTGAAGATATTCTTTAACTTGAAACTTCAGAATGGCAAAAAGTTAACTGAAAAAAAAAATAACATGATAGTTGTATTAGCTTTCTTCTTGCTCAACAAAATATCTGACATGGATTACTTAAAGAAGAAGAGGATTATATGGTTTACGGCATTAAAGGGCTCAGTCCATGGCTGGTTGCCTCCAATGCAGAGGCATCAAGGTGCAAGGGAGTGGAAAAGAAACTGCTTTGCCCTTGTTTCCTGAGGGCAGAGCAGAAAGAGAGGAAGGGGCAAAGACCAGATACAGTACAAGAAGCTATGACTCACTCAGACACATCCAGAAGTGCTTCACTAATCTGCTACTTGTCTCTTAAGCCAATCAAGTTGACAATACATCATCAGGTCATGAAAGTCCAAGCATGACCATAAATTTAAAATATTAATTTGCAATTGTTATGAATTTTAGAATTATCTGATCCTTAACTCCTTTATCCTTCATTCATTTTTACCCAGAAGAGGGAAAGTGTCAAGTCACAGACAGTGATGGTCATTTCTCTCCAAGTTTAAGTCCTGACCCTCTAAATAGGTTTCCACTTCTTATTCTTAACTTCAGATGCATCTTATTTAAAATTTGAGGCTACTGAGGTAGCACTTTGTAAATGACTGACATACAGCAGGCACTGTACTGTTTTCTGAATCACCTGACATTATTGTGTCTGAATTTCTTGGTCTATAAAATTATTCAAGCCAGGCTTCTTATTTCTGGTCTTATTATAGTTGAAATAATAATTAGAGACAACCATTTGTCTCTGCAAACACTCTAGGTTGAGGTAAGAGATATAACTATGGGAGTTTCTGTTTATTTCTTTGAATGTTTATCCTATCTGTAAGAGTGGTGGCTGTTAACTGTTATTCCTTTCAACATTACCTTTTCCACTTCCTCTGCTTCTCTGTCCTCCCCCTGCTCTTCTCAGCTTCCCTCCTAAATCTCTGGGCCCACCACCACAAAGAAATTCCTGCCAGATGATTCTGAGGCAAAGCCCTATAACCTTCAAAGATCAAAGAGCCCAAAGAGGGGGCAACTGAATCAAGTTCTTACGGTAGCATTATGCTCCACAACTATTATGTGTGGGTTACACTTAACAATCTTAAAATATCAGATCAATGCAGTTTTATCTTAGAATGGCAATCAGCTCAAGCTTTCAACTAAAAACTGGAATTTTTAGAATGCCCTGAGCCCACAGCACTAAATTGAAAACTCAGAAAAGCCAAGGAAGATAAAGTCTGCAGTTTTAGCAGATAAAATGGATTACTGTGAAGCTTGCCAAATGTCTATTCAATATGTGTTACAAATTAGAAGGGAGCCTATTCCAATAAACTCACGCTGAGTAGACTGGGAATAATGAAAAGAAATAAAGAAAGGAACATATGACTGGAAATAAATGTTCAATTCAGAGTAGCTCATTTGTGTGTGTGTTTGTGTGTGTGTGTGTGTGTGTGTACATGTGTGTATCTTCTTTTTAAAGGTATGTGTGAATTGGATTCAAGAATCTTGATATGAAATACATACTCCTGTTTGTGATAATTTTGTAGGGACTCCAAAAAACATCATTTACTATTTTGTTCAAAATATATTTTTGAATCTTTTATTAATTTGTATTTTGCTATAGGGGTACAATGATAAAGCAGATGTGGATTCTGTCCCAGACCATATGCATAGGAAGTACGGGATGCTGGGAAAATCACCAGAGAAGGTACTCACCCCTGCCTTGGCACTTTATCAGGTATCTCCTATGGGAGATGACAACCACACTGAGTGTCCATGAGATTCCAAAAATGGAATCCTTGAAATTCCAAAAATTTCAGGATTTTCCAGTCATTTTAAAATACAAGTAAATAAGAGTCCTTCTACACTAACCATCATCACTTTGATCAATACTAACCACTTCCTCCAAATATAGAGGAAAAAAAAAGATAAATCAAAAGATTGGAAGTTTTGTGATTCATTTTTGGAGCAGATTATACTGACTTTTACAAAAGCTTTGTACTAAAATATAGTATATCCTCAACTTTTAACTGGCCTGACATACAAACAACTCAAGTTAATTAGATTAATGAAAGATATTCACTTGCATCTTTTTGTCTATAGTGTATACCTAAGTAAACACCCAGATCTCAGCTTTACCTACTTGAGTACCAATGCAGGTTACAACTAGCCCTTCAGAACTAATTGAATTCATAAGTCAAGGGCCCTTTGTACAAATACACACACATACACACTATTTTGGTCAACCCCCTGAAATGCACAAAGCTAATTTAAAGAGAAGGAGCTGAAAATTCAAATTAAATACTGAATTTTGTGAAAGAGTTACGTAAATGAATGGTTGATCTCAGAAATATAGCTTGTGATGATTGGATTTTCTGTGTCACCTTTACTACTTGCCCAGTGGCTTTGTTAAACATTTTTCTGGATATGTATACGAAAATATTTTGGGATGAGATTAACATTTGAGTTGGTAGGCTAGAAAACAAGCTTGCCCTGCTTCATGTAGATGGCCTTCATTCAATCTGCTAAAGATCTGAAGAAAACAAAATGTTCAATAAACTCTGATTCTGTGTCATAGTGTTTGAGCTAAGTTAGCAGTCTTCTTTTTCTCTAAGACATGGACTCAGCTTGTAAATTGCAGTAACAGCTCTTTGGCTCTCAGGCCTTCAACTTGAATTGGAACTGTACCTTTGGTTTTCTTGAATCTCCATCTTCTCAACCGTACAACCCAGAACTTAGCTTTCACAACAATGGCTGTATGAGATAAATCTTTATACTCTATTTCTTCTCTCATCTCTTTTCTCTTTCTCTCTTCTCTTTCTTCTTTCTGTCTTCCCCACTTTATCCCCACACATTGGTCTTATTCTTCTAGAGAATTCAAAGCAATGTAGATTTTGGTACCAAAGTGTTCAAAAGGAACACAATGATAAGGATAATTTTTTGGCAGTAATGGGGATTAAAGTTGGGCCCTATGCTTGCAAGGTAGGCACAGTGCCACTAAGCTAAATCCCCAGCCCGAGGACAACCTCTTTCTGTATTGATTCTGGACTTTCTGGAATTATCTTTAAATCTAATCAAATGAGAAAGATAATTCCA
Organism: Petromus typicus; assembly: GCA_004026965.1. Lineage (NCBI taxonomy): Eukaryota > Metazoa > Chordata > Mammalia > Rodentia > Petromuridae > Petromus > Petromus typicus. The sequence goes on from PVIR01022235.1 coordinate 14,049, forward strand.
GAAAGTCCAGAATATCTTTAAAATATTGAGGACTATATTTCCAGTAAGAGTAATAATCATCTGTAGTGTAATATAGTAATATAAATATGCAAAATATCTCTATTAGAAATTTCTAATAAAAAACAAAAGAAATAAGGGCATGACTAACAATAGGTAATGGAAGGAAACAAGACTGAGTACAGCACAGATATCCCTCAGTGATTGTAACTCATTGCAAAAAATTTTGCCACTAAAATCCAGCATTTTTGTCACATATACTATTAGTCAATGAGATTGAAATTTGGGCCTATTTCCTGTGTAGTTAAATAAATCTGTTACATTTTACTTTGATATATTCAGACCACATACCAAAAAAAAAAAAAAAAAAAAAACCAAGTACAGTTCAATCTTACTTTGGTTGTAGCAATTCCATGACCATAATGTTTTAAATATTTAGAAAATCATTATATAAGCACTATGAAGTTCATAGCTTATAACTTTAAAACTCATCCTTGTTTCTAGTTAAGAATGTCTACAGAGACCTTCCATGTATGTTCATTCATTCATTCCATTAGTTACTTAAAATATAGTGTCAAATGTATGCAGAGGATATACATATAAAAAAGAAAGTGGTTATTTAAAACTCATTCATCAAAAACATATTGTGCCATGAATTGTGCTGGGAATTTAGGAAGATAATTTCTTAGTAAGACATAACAACTGATTTCAAGTAGCTCATCACTTATAGGAAAAACATTTAATAGATGGTAATAACACATGTTACTTATACATAAAATTACACTATAGCAGAAAAATAATGCATGATAAGATGGTCTTTTATTTTATAATTTTATAATTAAAAGTGTTTTAAGTATGAACAAATGTTCCTATAATTCTAATTATAAAGGAAAAGTGAACAAAAATAAAATTAAAGAGTGAGCTCATTCCATGGGTATTCCTTCTGTACAGATGAGCAACTAGAGACAGATCTGTGTCAATCCCAAAAGAATCAGTGAATGAAAACGCTGTAACTGTCAGATCAGGAGGCAGGAAGTAGGAAACCTCAGACTCGCTCCCTGGATCCCCTCGTGAGCTTTTTAACCCCTTTTTTTCTATCTCTGTAAAACTGAAGATTCAAACCAGAAAATGTCTGCTTAAAAGTATTTTCTATTTCCTATATTATCTCACTCCTGTTCCTACAAAGTTGTTTTGGTGCCTAGGAGAAATAAACCACCAGGAGGGTACGTGTTCTATTAATTCAGTCATGATATCAACATACTGGAATTTTAAGTCACATATAAAAGATAAAGGTATGTACATCTCTGTGCACAAAAGGTTTTATTTTATTACCTTGTTCATCTGACGAGTCCTATAATTGGACTTACTAAGCTTTTAGTATGTTCTCTAAAAAAGAATTAGAGCTATTGAGATGTGTAGGATTCCTAACGTGTAAAAAATGTTTTAGTATTAAATTATACATTAGAAAAATTTCCAACTGAAGCTAAGAACACAGACCAAAATATCAAATTTAAACTCAAAAACATTACTGCCTTCTGGTGTGACTGATCACGAATCATGTGTAATGTTACAAATCAATTTGGACACCAAATTGAAAGAACTATCTCCACAAATGAATGTTTAAATTTTATACTTCAAGTTATCATGATACATTCAATTTCTATTCTGATGAAGGCTCAGATTTTTCTCAGACACAGACACTCCACTCTGATAAAGGAACCATCTGATTATGATAGTCTAATGATAGTCTTATATATAGAGAGAGAGGGCTATATATGGGCAAACAAAAGTGAAATATAGTAAAATGAAGTGAGATAGTTTAACCAGTAAAATTTAAAATGGCTAAGATTAAATTAACTGCCTATTTCCTGCATGTACTCAATTTCTTGACCTATGTCCTTAACTGCTAATTCCCCAGCAAAACTATTTGCTTACTGCCTTGAGAAGAATAAAAAGAAGAAAGAGTGTCTTACTTCTTGCCTTTGAATTTCAAACTTTGAAATCTGAATTTTTAAAAAAGATTATTATGAGAAAACAAAAGAACACTAGGCAAAGCTGAAAGATTATGAAATGAGCTAAACAACTACAAGGTTCAGGGGTCATCTTATCAGGGGAACACATCCTCTCTGAACACCAAGTCCAGGTGAGTCTTGGTAAGGCTGTGCCCTGGTACATGGGAAAAGTCTGGGGAAAAGGCAGCCTCCATGGTTACCTCCACCCCTCTTGGGGCACAAGCTAGGAGACAGTGTGTGGAGGAGTTAGGCAGTCTTCAGTCTCCTTGAAATCCCCATGGCACCTCGGGTCTCAAGAGCAAGCTCAAAATATTTCTTCTGTCCCCATAGCAGCAGTAAAATGGGCTAGATAACCACTTACCCAGAGTGGCAGTAAAAAAAGAATAAGGAACAGCTGCTATCAATAAAGTCACAGGAGAGGTCATTCTGTCAAATATGGAAGAGGCCAACAAAAGCAGTACAAAGTTGGATGTGCCCTTTTAGTGAGAGAGCCTTGTGTAAGTCTAGAGACTTCTACTCAGCTGCAGATAAATGCAGCTAGTGAGGAGAAAGGCCACACTGGCTAAATTCAGTTCTTCCATGATATGCCAGGTATCCAAATGGGGCTACAATGATAAATGACCCTGGTGGAAGCCACTCTCATGCCAGATCCTCTCAAGGTGCATGCTAAAGCTCTGCACACCTCTCCTTTCCTCTTTGCTCTCTTTCTGGACACCAGAACAGCTCTAACACACCCAGAAGAATCAGAAAGGGATGAACAATAGCAGACTCACTTCTCCGCAGAATGAGGGTTTCCTAACTAGTCTGTCTCCAGTATTTCCCCTTTCCCCATCCATTCTTCTTTTTCTGCTGTAATATTGTTTCTAATTATATTCTACTTGTTACTCATTTGCTGATACTCATTTGTTTGCCAGATTCCACGTGAAAAAAATTTAGGCTCTTGCCTAGGTTTGAGAGACTCGAACTGCCCTAACCTCCATCCTTCAACTTGCCCTGTCCTTCAGCTGTAAAACTCCTTCCAATTCTTCGAGCACGCTGGTCCCACTGCTTGCAGTGCCCTTCTCAACGTCACATTTTAAGTATTCCCCAAATGTTTCTTAAATGCTGACTCATGTAGGAATTCTTTTTAAGATTCTTTTCTTTGCTTTTGGAATCAATAAGTCCTCTCCCTGATTCTGCGTAGCAATTCCTTCACACTTCTACCAAAGCACTTATCACATCAGTTATGTCACCTGGTCAGCACAGATCAGAGGGAGAATTAAGGACAAATCCATTCAAAAAAGGACAGAGAAAGCATCCGTTAGACAATGCTCGTTAATGGAAGGTGTTGTCAGTGAACTGAGAGGAGCACATACAGGTCAACATGACTTTCTGGAGAAACAGATCAAACATCCTAAATGGGGCAAATCTAATATTTATAAACATATGACCAAGAGGTGCCCTGAGATACCCCTAAGAACATTGTCAGACTTCATGGAGTAGCTGAGGCTGGAAACACACAAGGTCCATGTCTTGGATCCTGTCTCATTGCCGAGATACCATACCTGACTCCCACACTGAGGACTAAGGAGAAAAGGTCATTTTGACTCGCCACTCCCAGAGGTTTCAATCTGTAGCTGTCTAGGTGCAAGGCAAGGCAGCACGGCAGAGGAGAAATGCTCACAGGAGGGGGAAGGGAGATATATCCTTCCCGGCCATGCTCCCAGACCCTCTTTCTCCAGCCAGGCCTCACCATCCATCTTCACAGTTAGCTATAAACTCCAAGGGTCTAACGCCCTGATGGATACCACGACCCAGTCACCTTCCCCAAAGCCCCACCTGTGAGCACACAAGGCTACTGATGAACATGCAGATGTAAACCAGAACAGTCGTTTTGAAGTCTTCGTGGTAAGAGACTCCTTCACTGTGTTTCTTGCATTGTAACAGGAAAATTCATACTGAAATTTATTTGCAATTAGAGGTGGAGTGACACATGGTCTACTTATCATCACCTTTTGGTCCACCTTTGAAGACATGTTTTGAAATGAACGTGCCAAAATAATTAGATCCTGAGTGACGAACACGGAACTATGTACTTGAAAAGTGATCACCTTAGCTGTGTACTCACAATATCTTCTGGAAATAGCACCTATGTATTGATGTGCTGTTTCTTCACATACATTTGTTACTGTGAATAGTAAGAAAGGGATTTCTTCTAATTTACTCATCCCCACTGCCTGGAGAACAGTCCCATCAGACTGTGGTATGAGTATTTCACACACATTACTTCCGTACTCTTGTTACAAGGCCCTCGGCCACATCATTCACTGTATTTTTTACCACACTTTGTAATGACATACGTGAAAGAGGAGGACTTCCAGAAATGTTTCAGGAAGTGGCGAGAATAGTCAGATCAATAGTCTCCCCTAATTGAGGGGATTTAAATATTACAGATGAAAGAAGGCTAAAGAGGATTAAAAGATGTGAGGAGATAGCCTGTCTGTATGACAAGAGAAATATCAAAGAATATAAAAGAACTCTTGGAATTTTCACCAACAAAAACGAAAAAGCAAGGGAAATCAGGTGGATGCAAACTGTGTTAAGAGGCAAGAGTGGAGAAATGTTGTGTTTTTATTGATCTATGAAGAAACAGTCTAAAAATGGTGAAAGTGTTTAAAAGTAAAAAGTTTTGAAACTCTAAGTGCAGGGCTCATTACAAAACAAAATTTTAAACTCTTTTTCAACTTACTTTGAAATGCATCTGACGTAAGTCTTTCCCCTTGAAGATAACAAAATCTAGTCTTTGAGTTTCTGTGAACATATAAAGCAATGAGAGATAGTCTTAAATTAATATTTTGGACTTAATTGTTTCTAACTCAAAACATAGTATTTGTAAAACTAAAGTCAAAGTGCTTTCAAATTGCTCTGTAAAACAAGCCAGGCTGGAAAGATTAGAATTTGGGCTATGCTTATGAGGATTTTTAACCTATACATTTTTCGTGTTCAAAGACCATTGCTTCCAAGAATACTGAACAAAAGTGATTTTGAAACAATCTGTTGTTATAAATTCATGTGCACTACAAACCACTTTTTATCTATTTGATTTAATTTTTATAGGAAACAGATTCAGATTAAGGCGGGATGTGGTAACATATGCCTATGATCCTGACATTCACAGGACTGAAGCAAGAGGATCACTATGAGTTCAAGGCCACTTGGATTACATAGTGAATTCAAGTCTGAATTACATAGCAAGACCCTGTCTCAAAAACAAACAAACAGAAAAAGAGATTCAGAGTAAAGAGTAACAAAAATAAGTTAAAGATAAATATCATTGCATATCCTTATATAAATAGCCCTCCAAGAATTGTTCCTCAAAGCTAAATTTTGGATAGAGGTTGAGGAACCTTGGTTGAGACTGTGTAATCTATGGTTTCTGCCTGAGATAAAGTCCTCACTAGCCCTCTCCTTGTCTGTGATACAATTTTTATAGGATTTATAACAAAAAAAGAAAAGCCCTTTATTTGGGAAATTTAAACTGCTCTGATTTAAAATCATTATATTTAAATTCTAAAGAATATAAAGGTAGTAGAAATGTATGGTACAATAAAATTAAATTAGATTTTTTATGTGATTTTCTTAACTAAATTTCCAATGAGTAGTTAGATGATCTACTTTTAGAAAAGGTGGAATAGGTTCATCTGTATAGGCCTTACTTGTTAAAGAATTAATATAAATTAGACAATTAACATAGCAAACATACCATAGATTGGATAAGGCCATACTTTATAATTGACTATAGAGTACTCAGTATAAATTGTATTCTCTGATCTGGTTGCTTGAGGTCAATTCATCCTGGTCTCCAGGGGAAAAAAAATAATGAAAAGAACATAGTATGATATTGCATTTTAGAATTAATGTTTGGGCATATTCCAATTTGAAAATCAGATTAATACAAATAGTCATTCCAATTACTGCAATGGAGTAATGAGAAAATCTGACTTAAAATGACCACAGAAGATCTCTTTGCATTTTCCTGATCTGTTCTCAGTGCATATCTTGGATTCTTGAATGCTCCTAGTGGGAAGGCCTAGTCCTGAATTCAGTCTTTCAGACTTGTGACTATCCCCTGGCAGAAGGGCTGAGCCTTTCCCATTGGCTCCAACTCTCCAGATGCTAGACAGCTGAATTTCAGACAAATCTGAAAATAGTTGTCATCTAAATTTCACCTATTCAAAGAGTCTTTCCCCCAAAACCATTCTCTATGGATAAGATTGTTTTCAGGGATTCCTCCTCTCAAATTTAACCTTCATATCTTAACACTAGCCACAGCTTGTCTTTCTGCAAAATAATAAGATGGGTCTGTAATCCCTTTCATAATAAATCTCAGGTCGTAAATTTCCTAAAATAGCCCAGTGCAAGCCAGATGACAGTAAAGTCTTGACCTTTGCAGTCTTGCCGAACAATATTCTAAAGCCCCATTTTCCACAGTGAACAATATGGTCTTAAGGTAATGATGTCTACTGAACAACCACTGGCATGAAAAAAACAGATTATTTCCTTTACCATCATCTATATGATTCAGTCCTTCTTCATCATTTACAGATTCTGTTTTCACTGATTAACCTAATTTCTAGAATTTATTCATGAGTCTGAAATCAATGATCAAGGCTCTTTCTATGGTCAAACATGAACATGCCTCGAAAGGAGAAAAATTTGAAGTCAGTTGACATTTGTAGTCCCAGTCAAGCCAAAGCAAGAAGATCGTTGGTCTTATTTTGGCTCATATGTTCTAAATAAGTTTTCTTTTCATAGTCTGTTTAGTGCTATGCTTTTCAGATTGCTGTGACTCTTGTGGGTGATTCTGATCTGTTTAAACAGATCCTAAGCATCACACTATTATCAAATGAGGTTCATTTTTGTTTTGGAATCACCAACCACTAAAACAATGAGTTTTGCAAAAGATAAAAAGCTTACTCAGGAGGCAATCACATGGGAGATGGGAAAGTCCCAAATTTACCTTTGTGAAAATAGAATTTAGGGATATTTATGGGCTAAAGAAGCAGAGTGATTAAGACATGGGGAAACATAATTGTGTGCAAGGAAAAGTTGAAGTAATCAGTGACATTCACATTCATAACTGAATTTTATGGTTCCTCATAAGAAGAATGTTCAGAAAATGGTAGCACAGGTATCATCTGTGGATACAATTTTCTTTTTTTTTTTTTAGGTTTTTGGAGACAGGGTCTCGCTTTGTGATTCAGGCTGGCCCTGAACTCAGCCTCAAACTCACATCACAATCCTCCTGCCTCTGCCTCCTGAGTGCTGGGATTACAGGCGTGAGCCACCACGCCCGGCACTGTGGTATGTGGTACTGGTTGCTGCTGGGTGTGGGTCTCCACACCCAGTATTGTTATGTGGTTACCGGGGAATCGAACCCAGGCCCTTGCGCTTGCGAGACAGGCGCCGGAACCACTGAGCTAACTCCCTGGCCCTGTGGATACAATTTTCAATCCTGTGATCTTAGAGAAGTCACTCATCCGATATTTGGTTCAAATACAGCTTCAGTAATTTTAACCACTGAGCTAGGTCCAAGTGTCCTCCAAGCTCTGAAAAATGGCTTTGGGAACCAATACCACTGTAAGCCAGATTTTAGAGATGTTATTTTTGCAAAGCTAATATGTGTCTAATAATACACTGCTTACGTGATTTTTAGAGTCAACTAAAAGAAACTCATCTAAAACCAAGTCAACTGAAAAAAACTTAACTAAAAGCAAGTAAAATGGGTTGAATCTAGAGGGTTTATTAAAGTTTTTCCTTGATTCTAGTAGTAAATTATATCTAGTGTTCCTAAGCAGAAGAAGGATATGATGTGCTTTGTAGAAAAACTGTATACATTAAATAATTACACAGTTATAGCACTGTTGCCCATAAATTCAAAGTTAATTAATCTACAGTCTAGTGCATCCAGAAAAAGTAATAAAAATTTGCTGATCCATACAAGAAGTCATTCTGGTCATATCAAAATAATATCTGTAGTTTTTCATGAAGCTTTGGAGTAGACAGAAAAGTAACAAAATTTGTGGATTCTTCAGATGATAAGTAATTTTCTAAGGAATAAAAGATAAGGTAAAATAATTAACTGAAAGATATGATGATGTTAACAAGATCCTAAAACACTTTTGAGATAAGCTTAATCCTCCACCTAACTAGATGCAGACACTAAAGGAAAGGTAAATCTCATGAATGTAGATATAAAGTTTTAAAATCAAATATTCAAAAATTGAATACAGCCAGTACAACAATTATACAGAAGTAGATCGTTTCCCAAAAATACAAGGATAATTAAATGTTATGAAATTTGTTATGGAATATTCTAGATTAGCAAACTAAAGGAGAAAATTGTGAAACATTTAAAAATATAGAATTCAATACACAAATCATATGTTAAATACCCAATAGACTAAAAAAGAAAGCTCATTTCTTAACTTTACATAGGTAGAATCAGAAACTTCAGAAAACAACCATTAAATGGTAAAACTTTAAAGGCATCTCATTAAAGCCAGGAATGAGACCACAAGGACACAATTATTACTGTAATGGAATCTCCAGCTAAAGCAATATGATCTAGAGCAGGAAAAAGTGAATGAATAATTGAAGAGATTGAAGGAATATAAAAGATGCAAAAGAAGAGGCAACATTCTCAACTTCTGCAGAGAGTAAAATATTTAATTAGAAAGTACAAGAGTATCAAAAGACAAGCTTATTCAAAAAATGAGAATTAAGTTGTGTCTTATACTGGTACAAATTCCCATTGTGGAGTGCAATGATGATGTGTATATGTAATGTACCAATAAAGATTTCAATTTAAAAAAAAAAAGACCAGCTTATTCATGATAGCAAGAGAAACCATGTAGTGTCATAAAATAACCCTAATTAGAAAAGACAAGACATTAATGGAGAAAACAGAAAATCTTTTCTGAAATATATAAAAGACAAGAAGTACAACATTCATATTTAGGAAGATTTACTATTTAAAAAAAATAAGGTAATCATGAGGAAAATTTAACTTGATCCAAACTATACCACAACACTAAGCAATATAGAAGCAACAGGAACAACAACTACAAAGCTTTAATGAGGGAAGAATATACTTTAAGAATAAAAGACCTGGGATAGGGTGTAGCTCAGTGTTAGAGAGCATTTGCCCACCATCCATGAGGCCTGAGTTCAACCCTCAATGGTGCAAATAAAATAAAAGAGCTAATGAAGGTTTTCTAGGCTAGAAAAGAAATTATGCTATACAATCTCTCATGCCAGCAGTAATCACTGTTAGTTTTAGTGGCCTGAAAAGCCTAGTGGGAATGTTGAGCATCAAAAATACTCTGACTTGCGTTGGTGGTATAGTGGTGAGCATATCTGCCTTTCAAACATACTCTGACTAGAAGACAAAAGACTTAACTATTATAGGCATGTGGGCGAAGAAATGATCTTAGAGATGCTCAGTCATGAAAAGGGAGTGATCAAAAATTGAGTCTTGATTTTACCTTAATTTATAAGAAAATTGGAACTGTTTGAGGTTCATGAAAAAAGGGATGTGAAGGGCCAGGGATTTAGCTCAGTGGTGCTATCGCCTGCCACGCAAGTGCAAGGTCATGAGTTCCATCACAGGCACTGCAAAACAACAACAAAAAGAAAAAGAGGAAAAAGGGACATGAAGGCAACACTTTCTTAATATTAAGCTGCAGATGATGGACAGGAAGAAGTAGAAACACGAAGCTCACAGCAAAAAGCTAAGGCCTGATATGAAAACTCAAAACAAACTGGTGTCAATGGGGCATTTAAAAAGAGATACACATGGAAGCATTGTGATATGAAATCTGTAGAGGTGTGGAGTTAGGGTACAGAAGAAAATCTGAGAGAACGTGCCTACACCAGGCTCAGAATAGGAAGGAAAAAGGATAGGAAGGAAAAACAGAAGACTGAGTATCTCTAAACTGCAAATCCAAAATCTGAAGTGCTCCAAAATCTGAAGCTTTTTGAGTGTCAGCATAATATTGCAACTGAAAAATCCTACATCTAACCTCAGTTGATAGGCTACAGTCAACACAAAGTCTCCCTTGGGGCTGGTGATTTAGCTCAGGGTTCCAGCACCTACCTTACAAGCGCAAGGTCACAAGTTCGATCCCTGGTACAAAAAAAAAAAAAAAAACACACAAAACAAAAGCTACCCAAAAATGTATAAAATTACCTTCAGGCTGTGTGTATAAAAGATATATGAAACATAAATGAGTTTCGTCTTAACACTTGAGTTTTATCCCTAAGATACCTCACTATTAATATGTAAACATTTCAAAATTTCAAAATTATCTGAAGTCTGGAATTCTTATATTCCTAATAGTTTCAGATAAGGGACACTCAACAGGTATGTTGTCAGACTGTAACATTTGACTGAAAAGCTAGTTCGAGGTAGTGCATGGGTGATAAGATGCTCCCAAAACTGCAACTTCAGTACGATAATAACAAAATAGACAATGCCACACCTCTGAGTTGTTCAGAGCAGTGGTACCTAATTGTCTTACAATAACTGCATCTGAGAGAGGCAGCCTCGTAAAGGAAAAATGACACATTTATAGAAAATAGCAGACAGTAAATGAGAATGACTAAAAGAGAGATGGGTAAATATTTAAGGGAGGATGTTTAGAGGAGACTAACATTGCCAGAAATTATGCAAAAGAAAATACAGAGCAAGTAATTACGGCAATATGGGAAAAGGAGAGCACGAACCATAGCTTCATAGTCCCTGTAAAGGAATTTCATGAAGTTGGCAACAGACTTCTCCCGAAGTCACTTGACTATAACTTCCCACACAGGTGAACAAAAACCAGCTACTCTGTGATCAGGCTTTGGAAAAGGGAATTACAGCTATTTTGAATATCAGAATCACTATCTCCACCACTATGTCCATAAAAGGCAGTGACTCAGAGTGACTCAGGCAGTCCACCATTTCCAATTGCATTGACAGGTGAGAAAGAGAGAGGAGGGGAAAAAGAGACAATTCTAAAGTTTAAATGCAAATGACTGGGAGAATAATGATGTCATTAACATAAATAGCCAATTCTGAAGGGAGTCTGGTTTGGAAAAGAACAGGAGTTTAAATTTAAACATGCTAAATGTGAAATGGCAGGACATCCAAGTGGAAATTTCTTGCAGGGAGTTTTGGAACCAAAACCTCCAGGACAAGCCTGGGCATTAAGGCAGCGATGAGTTTTGGAAATCAGTTTCAATGAAGGATAATTAAAGTCACAGGATTTTAAGGGAAAAAGAAAGAATATAGATAAAGGTCAAGGAAAACCTCCTTGGAGAAATTCTACCTTAACAGCAGAAAGAAGTCTTATAGAAGACTGATGAGATATCTGAAAGGCATGAAAAGGCCCAGAACAGAGATGTCAATAAAGAACTTTAACTTAAAGAGCAAACTAAGACAGACAAGCAAGAACAGGGAGATGGATCTTTTGCAGATGAAAAAAGGACCAAGAGATGGAGAAAGGAGAAGTAAAGGCTATAACAGAAAAAAGAGGGGAAAGAAGGATAAAAGGATGTGAGGAGGATAATAGAGGAAAAAGAAGAATCAAGACGTATGATGTACAGGTATAAATTCCTCATGAGGAATGTGATCATTATGAATATCTAAGTGTAACAACCAGACTAAGTTTTTAAAAAAGAATGTACCAACTCCAAATGATGAATGTATTTGTTATATACCACAAAATATAATAACAGAGAAGAAAGAACTTGGAACATCAAAACAAAATTCCACCATTTAAAAAAAAAAAAAAGAAGAAGCTTTTAATATAAGAATAAGCTGTTATGGTCTAAAAGTACTGAAAAGCCAAAGAAAATAAAGATTTGGGAAAGTTCACAGAATTAGCTTGGTTCTAGATGCAACTACTCCAGAAATCCAAGTTAATAGTGGTTTAAGCAAAGTAGATCCTTATTTCTCTTATACTTGAATAGCCCAAAAGGGTGTGATCCCACTTTATAAAGTCATCAGGATTTGTTATTTATCTTCAGGTGCATTTTACCATTCATTGTTTCATTTGTCTCTTCCTTCTGCAGAAATGGATTTGATGTTGAAGAGAGAATAACTATTTTTTGACCATTTAAAAAAAGGTCACACACCAGTAAGAGAGAAGCATTAATAATGGATTCTGGATCTAGACAGAGTACACCAGCACTAAAAGGCCACTGCTCATCCTATCATGTAAGAAGAAATGTTCTTATTTAGCAAAACCACACTACTTCTGTTATAGAACACACAGCTTCTGTTATATATCCTTGAGCTGAAAGATTAACTTGTCATGCACCTATGAAATTAAGATTCTTCAACCAGTAAAATACTAAGCCATTTCATGCACTGGTACTAACTTTCAGTGTTGTTTGTCATCACGATGTGTATATAAAATTTACCAATAAAGAATTTTTTAAAAAAGAAAGAATAAATATCATAATATGTTACAAAGTATGTTTTGTTTTGGGTTTTTTTGAGGATGATTAAAGTTTTTTTAAAAAGTAATACAGAACCCACCAAACCCCAAGGCATCAAACAAAACTGTTAAAGGCTTTTAAAAAACCAGAGAATGACAAGATAAGACACTCATTCAAATTTCTAATGGGGACAGAGAGAACACAGCAGTCACTCACGCCTGGATTTCCCAGTTGTTCTAGTTAGAAGACTTTTAACCTCCCCTGCCACAGCCACGTCACGGCAGATGTCCTCCTAAATGACACTGCAGCAGTAATAAGAAAAGTTATATAAGGTAGGTCCACGTCATTTGATAAAATGTTTATAAGTACATATATAAACAAAGACCATCACAGATACTAATTTTGGTTTGCTTGTGGGTGAATCATGTTCTTTTTATTAACATTAACTGCTTAATTCTTGTACGATGAGTACATTAATTTTTCATAAAAATAAAATTAAATATATAAGGAAAAAAATACAAGAGGCCTCTTATCCTACAAAATATAAAATATGACACAATAGCTGAACAATATGGTGGTGGATATATGAATAAATGGGATAGAATTCCAGGAACATACAGAATTTTTAATATGGTAAAGACAGCGGTTCAAATATGCATGAAATTGAGGCAGATTTTTAAAATATATACAGAAGACTTTGAGGAAAATATACATTTATATCTAAACCTCAGCAAAGGGGATAGATTCTTCAGAAAACCTAAATATTAAAAAGAAACAACAAAATAGAACTACATAGATACATATCAACCTCTGAGAAAAGACTTTATAACAATATGTAGCTTTGACTACATAAAATGAAAGGCTCTTATAGTTCAAAGGAAATCATCACCACAGTTCAAATGCAAGAATATACTAGGGGAATGTTTGGTATAAATATGATATACAAAGGGAATTTATACCTGATGTTTAAAGTCTCAGAGAAACCTACAGGAAATGCAATGCATCTGGATGTAAATAGCAATTAAAATAGAAATCAATACAAAAATCTCTCAAGAATTCCCAAATACACAGAAGCTAAACAATATATTTCTAATATACCCATGGATCAAAGAAGTAAGCTAGAGAAAAGTTGAAAAGAATGTCACGCTGAAATTACAGAATGTAGTAAGTAAAGAAAAGTTTTATAATACTAAATACCTACATGGGGAAAAAAGGCTCTCAAATTAATAAACTCTACTTTCATAATAATAATCTGATAAAAATGAGAAAATGAAAGGTAAGGGAAGCAAAAAATACCAAAATGATAAAGAAATTGATGAAATAGAAAACCAGAAAGATAATATAAAAATTAGTGAAAAAAGTTGGTTCTTTATTAAGATCTGTAAGTTGATAGTTTTATTATGTATTGGTTATAGAAATAAATGTGTTTATGGTGAGAAAATAGCAGGAGAGGATGACACAATCTGAAATATTCTATAAACCAAATAGCAGAACTTTTGAGAAATACAATGATTTCTTCAGTTATCACAGTAAGGCTCATGATAATTGAAGGTATTTTTCTCATTTTAAGGTTAAGTAGGATAGTAATTCTAGATGATGTTTATGTTTTCATTATAGTAAGTCTATTTTGTAAGTTTTATGGTTATTTGATCCATAATTATATATCCAAAATTTTAATTACTTTAAGTATAATTTCTTGTGTTCTTTTATTTCCCTGCTTTTTAAAAATGCTTCAAAAATATGACTGATATCATCAATGTGAGATTTGTATTATCACCTTTCCAATAATTTTCTCTTTGATGAAAAGTCTTGTGAAAATATTTAGAATCCCTTTACATAATCACATTGAGGATGAACAATAAGATAGGAAGGATTCTGTTTGCATACACATGTACAAATTCCTAAATAAAACTAATAAACCTCTACC
>PVIR01022236.1:0-28443 GCA_004026965.1 Petromus typicus
CCTCCTGCCTCTGCCTCCCGAGTGCTGGGATTACAGGCGTGAGCCACCACGCCCGGCACTGTGGTATGTGGTACTGGTTGCTGCTGGGTGTGGGTCTCCACACCCAGTATTGTTATGTGGTTACCGGGGAATCGAACCCGGGCCCTTGCGCTTGCAAGACAGGCGCCGGAACCACTGAGCTAACTCCCCGGCCCCACAGGTCGATAATTTCTGAATCGCCTGTGAAAAAATGTGTGGACAGGGTGTGCTAAGTGTATCATCAAAGCATACAATTTCCAATCCACCTTTTCCTTTTGGGACCCATTCATCTGGACGTTCTCTCACAAAGCAGCAAGTGAAGATGGTTTTGGCAGGGAGTGGGCAGAGGCTCGGTCCAAGCGAGACGAACATCTTCGGTGTGACCTTACGAGGAAAGGCTAGGTCCATCTCAGGGAACAGATGGGAGCAAGGGCCAGCGCGCCTGCGCACACGCCCGGGGGCGGAGCTTTGCGTGACGCACGCCACTGTGCGTTTCTGCGTCCGCTCGCGCGCTGTGGCGCCTCGGTGTAACCGTTCCCCGGATCTGCACCTCAGCGTCGTTAGTGTTGTTTTGTGGAGTTACATTTTAATTTCTTAGTTCCTTAAAGGTGGTGCGTTGTGCTTTTCGAGCCATTTGTACCGAGTTACGCCACACAAAGTATTTGGAGCGTCTGGTGTGGGGTGAAAACGGTGGTTGGGGCGGGGAGAGGTTACACTGCTGTAGATGCCCGAGCCCCTCCCGCAGACGCGCGGGTCCTTCCTGGCTTTACAACCGCAGTCTCTGGCCAGCAAATTCTTTGTTTGGCTCTCTACCCCCTTACATTCTACAAACTCAACGGGTAGTCCTTAGATCTCCAGGGAGGGTCGGAGCATCGCCCTGGTGGGTTGGTTGCTTCCATGAAATTGTATTATTCCTATCAGGTTCTCAAAATGTCTGTCAAGGAGCAGCTTATCGAAAGTCTAGCTGCAGACGATAAAAGCTCCCAGTGTAAGGTCACCATAGTTGGAGTCGGTGCCGTAGGCATGGCTTGTGCTATTACTATTTTACTAAAGGTAAGCGAAAAGCTCATGTTGGGGCTGGAAATCAAGGAAGCATTTGTGGGTCTCAAGATGTTGAGTTCAGGGTCGCAGAACTAATCCCTGACAGCAAAAATGTGCACTGCCATCTGATTTTGACAGAAGAAACATTTGTAGCTGCGTGTGTGTCAAGGCATCGCTAGACCATTTAAATTTACTGATAGGAAAGATTATTTTTGTTATTACAGCATAATACGGCTTGATTCACAGCCTTGCATTCCTTGAAGGGTAATTGGTGAGAATGATATTTTAAAGTCAAGGACTTACACGTATTTTTTCCATCTGTGCTAAGGATTGAACCCAGGCTAAGGCCCTGAGGTACATCTCTGGTCCCTTCATTTATTTTTATTTTTTAAAATTGAAACCTGTTCTTGCGAAATTGCCCAAGCTAGGCTTCAACTTTCCACCTTCCTGCCTTAGCCTTTCATTGTTTGCGATTACAGGCATGGGCCACTAAACTCACCTTTACCGAATGGTTTACAAGATATGTGTAATAGGGGCCAGTGACACCATGCTTTCCTTGCAAGTGCAAGGCTGTGAGTTCTAGTCTGAGTACCAGAAGAAAAAAAAAAAAAAAGTGCTATGTGCTCATTGTAAAACAAAAGGTACCAAATTTGATTTTAAAAAAATCTATAGAAAGGCCAGGGTTTTAGCTCAGTGATTCTGGTGCCTTCCTTGCAAGTGTAAGATCGGGGGTTCAATCCCCAGTAACCACATACCACAATGCCAGGCATGGTGGCTGCTCTCCACAGGCTGATGCAAGAGGTTTGCTGAGTTCAAAGCTAAGTCCAGGACCAGCCTGAACTGCAGACCCTGTCTCAAATAACTAAAAAAAAAGAAAAAAAAATCTGTAGAAATCCTTTGCACTTTCTGTGTCTCTTTTCATGTGATTATTGACCATTTGTATTTCCTTTTTGGAAAAATAGATATTGGTCCTTTGCCCAGTTTTTTAAAAAAATTAAGGGATCAGGGATTTAGCTCATTGGTTCCAGCATCTGCCTTGTAAGTGCAAGTGCCTGAGTTTGATCCCTGGTAACCACATCCAACAGTGCTGGACATGGAGACTCACACCCACCAGCAATCAGAGTTACATACCACTGTGCCAGGCGTGGTGGTTTACACCTGTAATCCCAGCACTTGGGAGGCAGAGGCAGGAGGATTGCTGTGATGTGAGTTTGAGGCTGAGGTCAGGGCCAGCCTGAACTACAAAGCGAGACCCTGTCTCAAAAAAAAAAAAAAAAATTAGGTTGGGGTAGGGATGTAGATCAGTGGTGCTGCACTTGCCTGGCAAACACAAGGTCCTGAGTTTGATTCTTAGTAAAAGAAAAAAATCAGGTTGTCTTTGTTGTTTTTGAGTTGCAGTAGTTCTTTATATATACTGAATATTAAGGACTTATGAGATATGATTTGCAAATATTTTCATGAGATGCCTTTTCATTCTGTCAACTTCGACCTCTGATACACAGAAGATAGTCTTGATGTTAAAAGTAGTAAAATCCAGGCTGGGGATTTAGCTCAGTGGTTCCAGGGCCTGTTTTGCAAGCTCAAGGACCCGGGTTCGATCCCCGTTAACCACATACTATACTGGGTGTGGAGACTCACACTCAGCAGCAACCAGTATCACAACCACAGTGCCGGGCGTAGTGGCTCACGCCTGTAATCCCAGCACTTGGGAGGCAGAGGCAGGAGGATTGCTGTGATGTAAGTTTGAGGCTCAGCTCAGGGCCAGCCTGACTACAAAGGAAGACCCTGTCTCAAAAAAAAAAAAAAAAAAAAACCTAAAAAAAAAAATAAATAAATAAATAAAAGTAGTAAAATCCTTTTAAAGAACTTTTTAGGTTTTCATATGTTAATCTGAAAGCAGGGTAGAGGTGAAGAAGTAAAACCAGTTTTGTTTTGGGTCTCACTTTGTGGTTCAGGCTGGCCCTGAGCTCAGCCTCAAACTCACATCACAGCAATCTTCCTGCCTCTGCCTCCTGAGTGCTGGGATTACAGGCGTGAGCCACCACGCCCGGCAGTGTGGTATATGGTACTGGTTGCTGCTGGGCAGTGAGTTTCCATGCCCAGTATGGTATGTGGTTACCAGGGATTGAACCTGGGTCCTTGCGCTTGCAAGACAAGTGCCGGAACCACTGAGCTAACTCCCTGGCCCAGTATAACCAGTTTTTAAAAAATTCTAACAAACTGGTCATAGTGGCGGATCCCTGTCATCCCAGCATTCAGAGGAGGCTGAGGCAGGAAGATTGTCTTGAGTAGGGTAACAGCCTGCACTACATGGTAAGATACTGTCTCAGATAATTAAAAAAAAAAAAATTCTAGCAATTACATGAAAACAAAGCAATTAATAGTTGTTCCCAACCCCCTGCCCCTTATGTGGCACCGTGGATCAAACTCAGGCCCTTGTGCTTCCAAGGTAGGCGTGTACCACTTGAGCTAAATCCCCAGCTTCCAACCACCTGTTGCCTTCCTTGGCTTCTGGTCACTGGGCACTTTCAGTCACTTTTTGTATCATTCTTCCCAGTTACAAATATGAGATATCTCTTATTATATAGTAGCCATCTGAAAATTCTCCTAGAACTAAAATAGGCGCATGTTATTAAGAGCTTGCGTGTGTTTCAGGACTTGGTGGATGAGCTTGCCCTTGTGGATGTCGCAGAAGACAAGCTGAAGGGAGAAGTACTGGATCTGCAGCACGGCAGTCTTTTCTTTAGTACTTCGAAGGTTGTCGGTGGAAAAGGTTAATTTCACTTTTATAAAGTTATTTTCAGTTATTTGGAAATAAATAATGAACTGTTACCAACCTGATGTCAAAAAATAGAAAATTTATAATATCACTGTGTTATTAGGTGATACAATTTAAAAGGTATTTCCCCCCCCCCACAATATTAGGGATTGAACCCCAGGCCTTTGCACTGAGCTACACCCTGACCGTTTTTAGTTTTTTGTTTTTATTTTTTGCTACCAAGAAATCAAACTCAGGACCTTGCGCTTAGGAGGCAGGCACCAGAACCACTGAAGTAAGTCGCTGGCCCTAGTTTTTTATTTTGAGATAGAGTTTTGCTGAGTCACTAAGTTGCCCAAGGTGGGCTTGAACTTGACGTCCTCCTATTTTAGTGTGTGATATCATACCTGGTTTAAAAGTTGGATTTTGTTTTATGTGAAGAAGCATTTCATTATATTGGAGGACATTTGGAAAATACAAAAAAAGTTTAAAAAATTTTTTAATCTCTTCTGTTAATGATTGTTTACTTCTTTCCCTTTTCTTTCTTTCTTTCTTTTTTCTTTTTTTTGGTGCTAGGGATTGAATTTAAGACTTTGTGCTTGAAAGGCTGGCCCCAAAACCACTGAGCTACATCCTCAGGCTCCTTCTTTCTCTTTTCTGTGCATTTTTCACTTAGCCATTATTACATAAATAGTTTTGAGACTTGCCATTTTGATACTTATCTTTTGTTTGGTTTTCTCTTCCTTTTTCTTTTTTATGATACAGATCTGAACAAGAATGAGAGCTGACAAACAGGCCATCATAGATTTTTAAAATTATCAAATTATGAAAAACAAGTTACAAGGCTGAGGCTGGAGTTCAGTGGCATAGCACCTGCCTGGCAAACGTCAGAGCCAGTGTTGATCCCTGGTATCAAAACCAAAACAAAAAAACAAATTACAAAATCAATAGGATTATTCTATTTAAAGAAAGGACAGAGCTGAGGATTAATTTCAGTGGTTCTGGTCCCTGCTTTACCAGTGCAAGGTCCTGAGTTTAGTCCCTAGTACCAAAAAAAAAAAAAGAAAAAAAAACAGCACAAGCTCAGAAACAACACAAGACTATAAAAAATTGATTTTGGGGGGCTGGGGATTTAGCTCAGTGGTTCTGGTACCTACCTGCCTTGCAAGCGCAGGGTCCTGAGTTCCAACTTCAGTAACCACATACCACAGTGCCAGGCATGTTGGCTCATGCCTGTGATCCCAGCCCTCAAGAGGCAGAGGTAGGAGGATTGCTGTGAGTTAAAAGGCTCGCCTGGGCTACATCGTGAGCTCAGGGCCAGCCTGAACTATAAAGGGAGACACTGTCTCAAAAAAAAATAGAATGCATGAAGCCTTGGATTCAATCTCCGATACTGGAAAAAAAAAAACTTCAAACAATATCAATACAAGACAGTAGTAATACAAGAAGAGTAAAAAGTATAAAGTGAGAAAAATATTTGCAATATGATTGGCAAAGGAATAATACTGTGGTTTTTTTGTTTTGTTTTGTTTTTGTGGTGCTGGAGATTGAACGCAGAACCTTGTGCTTGTGAGCTAAGTCCCTGGCTTTGCAACAGTGATCTGAATAAAAATACATTTTTTTTTTTTTTGAGACAGGGTCTCACTTTATAGTTAAGGCTGGCCCTGAGCTCAGCCTGAAACTCACATCACAGCAATCCTCCTGCCTCTGTCTCCTGAGTGCTGGGATTACAGGCGTGAGCCACCACGCCCGGCACTGTGGTATGTGGTACTGGTTGCTGCTGGGTGAGTCTCCACGCCCAGTATTGTTGTGGTTACCAGGAATCGAACCTGGGTCCTTGTGCTTGCAAGACAGGCCCTGGAACCACTGAGCTATATCCCCGGCCCTAAAAATACTTTTATAATGAATAAGATAACATTCACAATCCAATAAAATAATGGTAACAATTTGAACATTTCACACAAGGAATTGAAATGGCCTGTAAATATAGGAAAAAACAATCTCAATAACTTGGAAAAGACGAAAAGTATATCAGTATACAATTATACACCAGCCAGAGTGTGATGACACTGTAAGGAGGTAGACTGATAGGTATACTCCTGGGTGGCATATGGGAATATATTACAGGAAAACAAAATTTTTTTGAGATAGGGTCTTACTATTTGTTCCAAGATGACCTCAGACTCACAATGATCCTTCTGCCTCAGCTTCCTGAGAGCTGGGATTAAAGATGTGCACTACTATACTTGGGCCAAGTAGTTTATTTTCCTTTGCTGATCAAGAACTTGTTTGTGATCTCAAGTACAGTCCCTTGTAATAATTAGAAGTTAAGACTGAAATGAGGGGCCGGGGAGTTAGCTCAGTGGTTCCGGCGCCTGTCTTGCAAGCGCAAGGGCCCGGGTTCGATTCCCCGGTAACCACATACCTATACTGGGTGTGGAGACTCACGCCCAGCAGCAATCAGTACCCCATACCACAGTGCCGGGCGTGGTGGCTCACGCCTGTAATCCCAGCACTCGGGAGGCAGAGGCAGGAGGATTGCTATGATGTGAGTTTGAGGCTAAGCTCAGGGCCAGCCTGAACCACAAAGTGAGACCCTGTCTCAAAAAACCTTAAAAAAAAAAAAAAAGACTGAAATGAGAAGATTGCAAGTTTGAGGCTGGCCTTGGCTATATCATGAGTTTGTGGATACCATAAGCTGCATAGCAAGACCCTGTCTCTAAAAAGAAAATAATCGGGCTGGGGATTTAGCTCAGTGGTTCTGGTGCCTGCCTTGCAAGCACAAGGGCCCGGTTTTGATCCCTGGTAACCATATATATACAACAGTGATGGGCGTGGAGACCCTGTCTAAAAAAAAAAAAAGAAATTATATCTGTACATATAATCAAACTCCTTGCAAAGCTGAGACAGGAAGATGGAGAATTCAGGTTCAGCTTGGGCTACAAAGCAAGTTCAAGCTCTTATATTTATATCTTGGTCATAGGATCCTAAAACAGACACATTTTTAGAATTCTAAACTTTTTTATACCGTTTCTAAGAAATTAGAGGGCTTTTATTGCTTTGGGCCTTTATAATGAATGTGGATGTGGGAAAATTGGGATAGAAAATCCTTTATAAAACAACTTGGAAGTGGCTGTGTGAAAATTGGCAAGTACTAGTGACAAGATTTCCTCAGTATACTCAAAATAATAGTACTAGGCTGGGGATATGGCTCAGTGGCACTGTGCCTACCTTGTGAGCGTCAGGGCCTGAGTTCGATCCTTTCAGACTGTAAAAATAAAAAAAGAAAAGAAGAAGGCTGACTCTCAAAATAATAGTACTGAATTATCTGTCTGCCAATCTGCAAATTCCAGACATGAAGGTAGATTATTACTTTGTTACCAATAATATACAAAACATTTTTTTTTCTTTTTAGTACCAGGGATCAACCTCAGGACCTTGCAATAGTACAATACATTTTTCAAGAGTTAAGACACAATGACTATAGCAACCTTGATGCAAATACTGTCTCGTTTCCTTTTTAGATTACCAGGTATCTGCAAATTCCAAATTAATTATTGTCACAGCAGGTGCAAGGCAGAAGGAGGGAGAAAGTCGCCTTGCTCTGGTCCAACGTAACGTGGATATTATGAAATCTATCATTCCTCCCTTAGTCAAAAATAGTCCTGACTGCAAAATTCTTATTGTTTCAAATCCAGGTAAGTCTCTTTTTCCTCCCTTTTACGTCAGAAGGATAATTTCTCCATAGCATTCCTTTTGTTAAACTTCCTTGTAATATTTCCATATAATAAACTATACTCGGAGAGCATTGCAAACAGTGTTGACAAATGTAATTTCTTTACCACCTTCATAATCAAAGTGCAGAACATTTCAGTTGCTACTCAGAGTTTCTTTGGCTCCTTTACAGTTGAGCCTTCATCCCACCTCTGCCTTCATTTTCCCAAACTTCATATAAGTGGAATCACAGTGAATACATTATTTTAGAAAGAATTCATGTTATTGGGTACTGTATTGTTGAAGAGTTCCTTTTTATTTTTAGTTTTATTTTTTGGAGACAGGGTCTCTACTTTTGTAGTTCAAATGGCCCTTGAACTCACTATGTAGCCCAGACTGGCCTCGAAGTTACAGCAGTCCACCTGCCTCACCTTCCTCAGTGCTGGATTAGCGGTGTGCACCACCATGCCCAGTTTACTCCTTTTTATGTAAATGAATATTTCCTCCTCCTCCTCTTTCTCCTTCTGCTGCTTCTTCCTCTTTTTCTTCCTTCTTCCTCCACCCCCATTTGAGTCTGCCCTTACATTCTCTGTCATCCTGTTTTAGCTTCCTGTGTGCTTCAGCACCACACCTGGTTTGAAGAATATTCTTGTATTTATATATTTTAAGTACTTTGTTTACCTGTTGGTAGACATTTGGTCTATTTCTGGTTTAAGGCTATTAGTAACTGACATAACTGTTTATATATAAATCTTTGCATAGTTATATGTCTTTTGTTTTTTTTGAGACAGGGTCTCTCTTTTGTAGTTCAAGCTGGCCCTGAGTTCACTATGTGGCCCAGGCAGGCCTCGAACTCACAGCAGTCCTCCTGCCTCTGCCTCCTCAGTGCTGGGGTTACAGGTGTGCCCCTGTGGCATTGTGACATGTGGTACTGATTACTGATGGGTGTGTCACCATACCTGGCATTGTGGCATGTAGTTGCTGGGGATCAAACTCGGGACCTTGTGCTTAAAGGCAAGTGCTGGAACCACTGAACTAAATCCCCCACCCATGTCTTCATTTCTTTTATGTAAAAACCTAGGATGGATTATGTAGTGTGTGTCTAAATCAGCAGTGATTTCTTCAAAGTTGTTGTATTTTTTTTAACATTCCTACCAGCACTGAAAGAGCTTTCTCGTTGCATTACATCCTTGCCAACATTTGTCCTTATCGGTTCTTAGAATGCACTCCTCTCCTCCTCCTGGCTTCCTTAGCATGCTCTCTACTACAGAGCCACGCTTCAGTGCCGCCATTTTTTGTTGTTGTTGTACCAGGGATCGAACCCTGAGCCCTTGGGCATGCAAAGCAGCTACTTGAGCTAAATCTGTGGCCCAGCTCCTCTATTTTTGAAGAATAGTTTTGGCAAAGAATGTGTATTGCTCCTCTTGGAAGTGTCCAGGAAATTCATTAAACTGTGTTCATTGTTCATTTTTAAAAATCAAAGTGAAATTTGTGTAATATATAATTAATTCATGTGTACAGTTATTCAGTAATTCAGAGGATATTCACAATGTTGTACATCTACAGCTCTTTGTTCTTTTGTTTCTCAGCCTGGAAAATCTCAGTTTACTCGTGTGTTAAGTCAATATTCTTTTGACTCAGTGATTTCTCAATCTGCTGTTGAGCCCTTCTGGTGAATTTTCATTTGTTCCTTTTCCTTTTCCTAATTTCTATTGATATCCTGCATTTGGTGACATTCTTGTATTTCCTTTAGATTGTTAAACATGCATTCCTTCAGGTCTATAAACATATTTTAAATAACTGACTTAACATATTTACCTAGCAAATCTGTCTGAACTTCGTCAGACGGTTTGCATCGAGTGCCTCCTCCCTGTTTATGAGTCATAGTTTCAGGTTTCTCCATGGGCCTCATAATTTTCTGTCGAAAATTGAATATTGTGAAAATCATATGAAAGCTCAGTAAATGAAATTCTCCCTCTACCCAAGGTTTGTTGTCATTGCAACTTGTAGTTGCTGTTTGTTTCATGGATTTTCTAAAGTGATTCTGTAGATCTTTAATTTTTGTTGCACAGACCACAGACAGTTTTCTCCTGGACTATGTATAGTGGTCAGCTAATAAGTAGACAACTTTCCTTAAATGCCTGGAAATAAAACTTAGTTCTCCATTATTGTTGGAGAGCTGTGTGTGCTGCTGGGGCATGTCTTCAACATGGCTCAGCTGGGTAGTTTATAGCTGTGTCGTAGCCATCACATCCTGCTTCCTCAGAGCTCTGAATCAGACATCTAAGCCTAGGGGTGTATCCTGTTTTTCTTTTTTTGTACAGTACACACCTGCATGTAGCCCTAGGCATGCCCATGGCATTATTCTAGGTAACAGATACTATGGTTTAGGTAAGGATATGGTAATTCAAGGAGTCTAGGAGATTAATTAAGGAGGTAGAATTGATGATTAGACATACAGATGGGCACATGTTTTATTTCAAAATAATTTAGCATTTTAGTAAACATATAACTGATTATCCTGGGCCAGGGATTTAGCTCACTGGTTCCAGTGCCTGTCTTGTAATCACAAGGGCCTGGGTTTGATCCCAGTAACTATGTACAATACTGGGTGTGGAGACTCACGCACAGCAGCAATCAGTACCAGTGCATACCACAGTGCCGGGCGTGGTGGCTCACACCTGTAATCCCAGCACTTGGGAGGCAGAGGCAGGAGGATTGCTGTGATGTGAGTTTGAGGCTGAGCTCAAGGCCAGCCTGAACTACAAAGCGAGACTCTGTCTCAAAACAAAACAAAACAAAACAAAAAATCCAAAAACCTGATTATCCATATTTCTTGATTAATTTGATATACTTTAGAGTAAGTCTGTATTTGATGCCAAAATATTTCATCTACCTATTAGAAAAGCAAATTATAGGGCTGGAGATTTAGCTCAGTGACTCTGGCATCTGCCTGGCAAGTACAAGATCCCAAGTTCAATCCCTGATACCACATACCACAATGCCAGGTGTGGTGGCTCACGCCTGTAATCCCAGTACTCAGAGGCAAAGGCAGGAGGATTTCTGTGAGTTCAAGGCTGGCCTGGGCTACACAGTAAGTTCAGGGCCAGCCTGAACTACGAAGCAAGACCTTGTCTCAAAAAAAAAAAAAAAAAAAATCCCTCAGAAAAGTAAATTATAAAAATAAGTTACCATGAATTTTTTTCTAACATGAAATGTTCTTCCCAGTGGATATCTTGACATATGTGGTCTGGAAGTTAAGTGGCTTACCTGCAACTCGTGTCCTTGGAAGTGGTTGTAATCTAGATTCTGCCCGTTTCCGTTACCTAATTGGAGAGAAGTTGAGTGTCCATCCTGGGAGCTGCCATGGTTGGATTATTGGTGAACATGGTGATTCTAGTGGTGAGTATAAACCTATATTATTAGTGGGTTACTGTTTTGTTAATACTTGTTTTCTTTAGAATATATTTTCTGAGATTAATATATCTGTATACAGTTTATTTTGTTGTTATTTTCCCAGTATATTATTTTTTCTATTCTTTTGTTTTAAAAATAATTTTAATTGACTCCTAATTATGATATTTAAGAGGCACAATGTGATGAGCCAGCCCATAGCTGTGTACATGTTGTGTAATGATCAGATCGAGATAGTTAGCATTACCTGCCTCAGACTTCCAGGGTGCTAGGGTCACAGGTATATACTATACACTACTACTTTCAGACTCTTGCATTTTCTTTATCCATTCATTTGCTGTTGGATATTTAGGTTGATGCCAAATCTTGGCTATTGTGGTAGTGTTGCAATAACCATAGATATGCCAATATCTCTTCAATATACTGATTTCATTTCCTTTGGTTATTATATGCTCAGTAGTAGGATTGCTAGATTATATGGTCATTCTTTTTTTTTTTTTTTTTTTGAGACAGGGTCTCGCTTTGTAGTTCAGGCTGGCCCTCAGCTCAGTCTCAAACTCACATCACAGCAGTCCTCTTGCCTTTGCCTCCTGAGTGCTGGGATTACAGGCGTGAGCCACCACACCCAGCACTGTGGTATGTGGTAATGATTGCTGCTGGGTGTGAGTCTCACACCCAGTATGTTATATGGTTACCGGGGATCGAACCCGGACCCTTGCACTTGCAAGACAGGCACCGGAACCACTGAGCTAAATCCCCAGCCATTATATGGTAATTCTAATTTTAGATTAAAAAATAATTTTGGTCACAAAAGCGAGACCCTGTCTCAAAAAACCTAAAAAAAAAAAAAAAATTTTGGCTTTTGAGGCATTTCCTTACTATTTTCTGTCATTGTCATACTAATTTACATTTTTACCAATAGGACATAAAAGTTCCCCTTTCTCCTTAGCAGTAGTTAGTTTTTGTCTTTTTGATAATAGCCGTTCTGACTTTGGAGATGTCACATCTCATTGTGTTTATGATTTGTATTTCTCTGATTAGCGATGTTGAGCATGTGCTCATATACTTGTTGGTTGTTACATATCTTCTTTTCAAAAATATCTGTTCAAATATTTTGCTTTTCTTGGGTATTCTGTGACATTTTCCTACTATGTAGTCCAGGCTAGCCTTGAATTCACTATGTAATTCAGACTGGCCTCAACACGTGGTGATCCTTCTACTTCAGCCTTCCAAATGCTGGAATTACAGACGCACAGTACCATACCCAGCCTACTTTGGCAATTATTAAGTTGGATTTTTTTTTTAGGGCTCAAACTCGGGGTCTGTAGAGTCATTTTCGGCCAGTAAAAGAGATATTCCCTGCAGAGTGAGGGGGGCTGCCATGCAAGAGCAAACACAGTAGCAAAAACTCCTTTTTATATCACCCACTCTTAGGCTGAGGTCAGGTCATCTGTGGAAAAGTCATTCATGTTCTTAAGCTTTGATTTCTTTCTCTTATTTAATTATGTATGTACCATCATTTTTTTTTCTTTGTGGTTACTTTGGGGTGCTCTTTAGCAGCAGGTATAGTAAAAATTGTGATTACTTTAAGGGTAAGATAAAATAAACTATTGTTACAAAATACTGCTTTGAGCTGATAACAGTTTAAGTTTGGATACATGAAAATATTCTTTAAGCCCTCTGAATATGTTATCTAGTTTTCTACTGGCCTGCAAGGTTTCTGATGGGAAATATCCTGTTAGTCTGGTGGAGATCGTTATGACTTGAAAATTTTCTCTTGCTGCTTTTAAAATTCTCTGTTCATCTTTTAATTTTTTTCTTGGTCCTGGGGATCAAACCCAGAGCCTCATGCATTACCAGTGAGCTACATCTTCGATCCCTGTTTTTGATTTGTGATAGCTTGGCTATAATACAGCACCAAGTTGGGTTTCTTTGGTTTGAATCTAATTGTAATTCTATGTGTTTCATGGATTTCAATGTCTGTATCTTTCTAAAGACTTCGGAATTTTCTAGATAATATCTTATTAACCAGGCTTTCTCCACAATATTTGTTTGCTTGATTGTACCCTATAGATTCTGTAGGCTCTCTTCATTTTTTTCCCCCTCTGACTGGGTTATTTCAAAAGACCTTCCTTCATGTTTAGATATTTTTTATTTCTCTTGATCTATGTGGTGTTGAAGCCTTCAATTGCATTTTTAAATTAATATTTATTAAAATCTTCACTTCCAAGATGTCAATTTTTTTGTTTATCTCCTTTAATTGTTCATATATATTTTTCTCATTTAACTGAGTTTCCTATCTATATTCTCTTATATTTTATAGATTTCCTTTAGGATCCTTATTTTGAATTCCATTTCAGGAAATTAGTATGTTCCCTTTTTTTTGAGCCAACTTACCAAAGAGTCATTATAATTCTTTGGTAGTGTCATTTTCCTTGTTTATTAATGACTCCTGTGTTCTTGAGTCAATATTTGTGCATCTGGTGGAGAAATTATCCTTTCCAACTTTATCAAGTGCCTTTGTCAGTCAGGAAATATTTCTATCTGTGGTTGTGTCCTAAAGGTTTCAGTTGGGTGGAGTTATTACTTTTGATCCAAGTAGGCACAGCAGAGTAGCCTACACAATTTCTTCAGGTGTAACTAACATTAATGATACCTGTGAGTGCCCTGGTGTTCTAAGGAACAAGAATCTATGCAGCTTTTCCTCTGGGTTGTGGTCTACCCACTAAGGATGAGGATGCTTTACAGTGTGAGTACCCAAGAGCTGCTCCCTAACAGGTCAAGCACAACCCCATTCCAGAGGGTGCCTGGTACTTTATCCAGTCTATGCTGGGGGTGAGATTGCTGCAGGCTCCTGGCTAGCTCAGTCCCAGTACAGGAGACCTGGTTATTTTGCTTGTCCTAGGCCCCCCACATCTGGCGTTAAGGTGCCACACTGAAATTATGTGAACACCACGCAGCTGTAGAAAACTCTTGTGGATGGAGTGATATGGTGACTGTTGGCTCCCAGAGTGAAATAACCTATAGCAAGAGATCTAGTATGTAAGCAAATGCTGTGCCACTGTGCCACAACCCCCAGCCTGGGTCTTGCCTTCTGACGGTGTGTACAGCAGCAGCAGTGGTCTGGGCTGAGGACACAATGGCTGAGAGCTCCATTGTAAGAGCAGTACAGCTAACTGTGTGCTGCACGCAGCTCCTTAGGGACGGTGCAGACTGCAGGATTCCGGCAGTGAAGGCTATAGGGCCTGTGGTTTTGATGAGACTGGTAGGTGTCAGTGCCTACCTTTTACCCTCCAAGAGAAGTCCTTCCTGGTTCTGAACTGCTCCTGAGTAGAGAGAGAGGACTGCGGAGGTGAGAGAGTCTTTTCCTCGTCTGTATATCCATCCTGACTCGACTCCAGTGGGGCTCCACCACTCTCTGCTATACACCAGTGCCCTCCCCCAGATAGTCAAGTCAGAATTCAGTTGTTTCTTTATTATTTTGGTTCTTTGTGTAGAGGCAGGTGGGTTGGAGTAAGTTACAGGCCATGGGCTTTGCTAACCAGCCATTTTTTTTTTATACTTTTCTCTGTTCCCTTTCTTTCAAACTTTTGGATTGTTGATTTAACTACCTCTCATAAAATAGTACGTGAAGCAGTTCTAAAAGTCAGTCTGAATGTTTTACTTTTCTAGGGCATTTTGTACTTTACAGTGTTAATTTTTTTCCTTTCATTTTTGTTTTTTGAGACAGGCTTTTGATATAGTGTAGGTTGGCCTTGAACTCACTATGTAGCCCAGGCAGGTTTTGAAGTCGTGACAGTCTTCCTGCCTCAGTCTCCTGAGTTCTGAGATTATATGCGTGTGCCACCGTGCCCAGATAGTATTGTGATTTTTTTCAGTTTTGTTAAGATATTAATCATATAGCATAGAATTCACTCATTTAAAATGTACAACTCATTAATTGTATTCACAGAGGATATAACCATACCACAAGAGAATTAGAGTACATGTTTGCTGGTTTCATTGATTTCCTTTCTTTCCTGCATCTGACTCCTTCTGGACTGTTTTCTTCCTGAACTATATCTAGTCAGTGTTACATAGGAGGACGCTTTATTCTTATTTATTTCAGATCATTTAACTGGATAGAACATTACATTGGCAGTTACCCTCTGTCAATTCTTTGCTAATATTGAGAAGTATGAGTATTAACTTGTTACTTTCCCTCTTGTGATGTTTATTTTTTTCCCTCTAGTACTGGGGATTGAATCCAATTGCTTATTTTATTTTATCAATCTTTTTTGTGTGGAATTTACAGTTTTTACAATCCTTTTTTATTTTAATTGATTTTATTGGTATACTTTATATATACATAATGAACACATTCAACGTTAAGGGTTTGTACCAGTATATGACACATCTTGATTCTCATTTTTTCTCATTTCCCTGCCCTTCCTACAACTCCCTGCTAACTGTACACATAAGCTTTGTTTGCTTTTTTCTTAACCATCATTTTTTTTCCCTTCTCCTTCTTTTACTAGCCTCTCCTCACTTTTCCCCTTGAATATTTTCTTACTTATATTGCCTTAAAATTCTTCCTGGCCAGGTACTGGTGGTACATGCCTGTAGTCCCAGTACTTGGGAGGCAGAGTCAGGAGAATCACCATGAGATCACCAGCTTGTGCTACATAGTGAGTTCAAGGTCAGCCTGAACTAGTAGTGAAACCATGTCTCCACAAAACCAAAAACAAGCAAAATTCTTCTTATACTACAGAGTTATAAATTTCACTACAAATTTTTAATACTTTGTAATGTTCTTATAATTCCCTTTTTCTTCCATAGTAGTCTATCTTAAAAAACGTGACACTGAACTCTAATAGCCGATGCACTATTATTAAAAGAGCTTATATATATATATATATATATATATATATATATATATATATATATATACACACACACACACACACACACATTATATATAAATATATAAAAAGAATAAAGGTGTATTATAGTATATTAAAATAGTAATATATAAAAATGTATATAACATATTAAATAAGAATAATATATTATATATTCATTAAATGCATATATATATACTTTTTTAGTGCCTTTGTGGAGTGGGGTGAATGTTGCTGGTGTTTCTCTGCAGTCCCTAAACCCTGAATTAGGAACTGACTCAGACAAAGAACAGTGGAAAATGATCCATAAGCAAGTTGTTGGCAGGTAACAGTAACTCTTTCAGATCTTAATGCCTGAACAGTCAGTAGCAGGAATACACCTTAGGGTGAAGATATCGCTCATGATAGAAGGCTTGCCTAGTGTGTGTAATGGGTCCTAGATTTTCACCCTAGTACCATCAAAAAAATCACCAAGGCTGATAACTTATCTTTACTCCTCGGGGGTAAAGAGGCTTCTGATAATCCTCAGAGTCAGACCCAGTATGCATAGCATCACTTCAAAAGCCTGATTGCTCTTAAGCCTGTGCTGTGTGAGAACATTATGGTGTACATGTGTGGTGGAAGATGGTTCCTCATGTTATGGTGGTTGGGAAGATGTGTGAGGGGAAAAGAGGGGAAGAGAGAGAAAGAGGAAGGACAGGGAAAAGAAGAAAGAGGAGGAGAGACACTGGGGACAAGATACTCCAAGGCACATGTCCAGTGACCTACAATAGAAATCAATTTGATTACTACTCTACCATAAAAAGGGATAAACTGACACTTAAGCTTAAATATCACAGTTTCTCTTATATAAGAAAACCAAAATATAAATAAAGGGAAAATAGGGCCAAGGATTTAGCTCATTGGTTCTGGTGCTTGCCTTGCAAGCACAAGGTCCTGTGTTGAATCCCTCTAACCACATACAACACTATTGGGCGTGGTGGCTCACACCCACCAGCAATCAGTACCACATACCATAATGCGAGTGGTGGTTTACACCTGTAATCTCAGCAGACAGGAGGCAGAGTCAGGAAGATTGCTGAGTTGAGGCTGAGTTTAGGACCAGCCTAAACTACAAAGTGAGACGCTGTCTCAAAAACAAAACAAAACAAAAACTAAAAGAGAAAATAAAAGATAGTTAATAGGAGCAAGTAGATAGAGTTTTCTCAAATAGGAAGGGGATTAAGAAATAGAGAGCCAGGTGTGGTGCGGCAGGACTACAAACCCAGCACTTGGGAGTCTGAGGCAGAAGGATCACCAGGAGTTGGAGGCCAGCCTCGCTACATGGTGAGTTCAAGGCCAGCCTGAACTACATAATGAGACCCAGCACAGCAGTTCCCTACCCGCCTTCTTTCTGTTACTTCTGTCAAATGCACACTGCTGTCTGCATTGTTCAACCTTAGCAAGGACTGTATCACTGAGCTACACTGCATTCCTAAGGACTTCTGCCATCAAATCAGTGTGGCTAAAATGGGGGCCCTGGTCTTGAACTGACAGTCAACTCATAGGCTAGCACGGTTGGCACAGTTCTTTTCTTTTGTTTTTTGAGACAGGGTATCGCTTAGTAGTTCAGGCTGGCCCTCAACTCACTGTGTAGCACAGGCGAGCCTCAAACTCACAGCAGCCCCCCTTGCCTCTGCCTCCCAAGTGCTGGGATTACAGGTGTGAGCCACCATGCTCGGCTTTGTGATATGTGGTACCTGGGTTGAACTTGGGACCTTGTGCTTGCCAGGCAGATGCCAGAACCACTGAGCTAAATCCCAGGCCCAGTATGGTTCTGAATGAACCTCCCTGTACTCATGTTGTCCATATACATCTGTTTTATGCATCCAAGTGTGTGGTGAGCACTGAGGGAACGCTAAGACTGTGCCTGTGTGGTTATAAGATCTTGGGATGTGTATGAAGATGCCACCATATGTCCTGTGTCTCAATGTTAAATAAACTGTGCAAAGTTCAAAACCTCCTCTCCTGTGAATTTGACTCTTACATTTCACGTCAGTGTTGGTGACAACACCAGAGTATGATATATATTTATTGTAGAAAATAATGTAAATTCAGAAAAAGTATAAAGAAAGCTTACCTTAAAAAAATCATTGTTAATAACTTGGATTAATGTATAGGTCCTATAACATTTGATTTTATAACTCAGAGAGAAAAGTGCCTACTTAAAGGACTCTTCTATTTTTCTTTAAAAAATATATTTCTGCATTCCATGTTTATTATTGATTTGATAATATATTGTTAGGAAAATATGTATACACAACTTACAGCTCTATGATATTATATTGACATGTCAGTAACAATTTTAAGTGATCAGAGATACATGTGGTAACTTTCAAGGTAATCAGATTTATGTTTGGATATTTAAACATGGTACAAAAATATTAAAAACTAGATTTATCTTGATTGGCACCTATGTCCTTGTATTTTGTCTTTATGACTGCAGAAGAGAGAATTGATTCTTATTTAAAGTGAATCATGAAAACCTACGAGAGTCTCATATTTTAAGGTACCATAATAGTATAATAATTCATAAATAATTTCTAAAAGAAATCTCTGAGAAAATTTTGATAGACTGACATGTAGATTACTTCAAAATGGATGCTTGAAGACTATTATGCTTTCTCTGAATTAATTTCTCCTAAGTTTGATTCTCTCCCTTTCTACAACTACAGTGCCTATGAGGTCATCAAACTGAAGGGCTACACCTCCTGGGCCATTGGACTATCTGTGACGAATCTGGCCACATCAATCTTGAAAAATCTTAGGAAAGTACATCCAGTTTCCACTCTGGTTAAGGTAGGCTTAAATTAAAAATTCATTTATCATTCTTTCCTTTAATGTATATTGAGCTGCTTCTTTGTGTGAGGTATTCTACAAGATGTTGAGGATATAATGATTAACAGAAAAGACAGACCCTTCTGGGTATGGTGGTGCACCACTGCAATCCCAGCTCAAGCAAGGCCAGCTTGGGCAATTTAGATAGACCTTGTCTCCAGATTTTAAAAAGTAAGCCTGGCATGTGGCGTAGCAGTGATGGCTCCCAGTAGCTGCAGGCTCAGGGACTGCCATCGCAGGATGCCACCTCTCCTTTTGTGTGTATTAATTTCCAGATAATTGGTTTTTCATACCCACTCCTACTGGTCAGTAGGGAGGAGGGAAGTTGCTAAAAGGAGAAGAGTGGTCTATCAACAACAACAAAAAGAGGTGTTAGACAGGAGAGACAATAGATACCATTTGCATAGGGTAAATAAAACTATGAATCTTATTGAGTTTGGCTAAGGAAAGTGTACAAGGTAAGAAGAAAGATTGAGAAGGAACTTTGAGGTTTTCCAGTATCAAAAGTTATGTGTATAGTATAAGTCCGAAAAGTTGTCTAAGAAGTGGTGACCAGAGAATTAAATAAAGAGAACATGTAATAAGGTAACCAAGGGAGAAGAGGATACTTTAAGATAAAAAATTTGTCTTCTATTGACTGATGCTATGAAGTTATAAAAAGAGATAATTAAAAATTTCAGTAGAATAAAGTTACAGAGGTCACTGAAACATTAGCAGTAGCTGTTTAATAAGAATGGCAGCCTGATTGGAGAGCAGCAGGGTCTATTTGACCTTGATACTCTTGACATTTCAGCAAAACAACTTTTCATTGTGGGAAGCTCTTCTGTGCATTGTGAAGTGTTCACAACATCTCTGATCTCTCCTGATTTATTTTACTTACTTTCTCTTTCAAAAACCATGGTGGTAGGAAATTTTCCATTTTGATACTAGTAGTCTACCTTCTTACCTAGTTGTCATAATCCAAATGTTTCCAGAGGCAGGGATGGGGGGCAGTATTTGGGATGGAGTGTAGCTACTCATATGTTTAGCATATGTAAGGTTGTGCAATCTCCAACATTAAATAAGATAAGGTAAAATAAAATAAAAGTCTAGGAGGCTGAGGCAGGAGAATCAATGCCAGTTCAAGGTTACCTGGGTACCTAGTGAGTTCAAGGCCAGCCTGAACTGCATAGTAAGACTATGTTAAATAAAATAAGATAAGATAAGATAATAAAACAAAATAAAAGTCTCCAGATATTGCTAAGTAGCCCCTGGAAAGGTAAAAGTACTGCTAGTCAAGAACCACTGGAGTAGACTGAGGAAATTAAGACAAGTATAAATAGATGTTTGGCTATAAAGTTAGGAAGAGAAAGCAGTAATTAAAGAGGCAAATCAGGCCAAAAGAGGTCTGTTTCTAAAGACAAGGTGCCCATGGTAGAACATCAGACACGAAGAGGGAATCAAAGATAGAAGTACTGGGCTGGGGGTTTAGCTCAGTGGTTCCAGTGCCTCCTTGCAAGTACAAGGTCCTGAGTTCAATCCCGGTATCCACATATAGCATTGCCGGGCGTGGTAACCCACACTCATCAGCAGTAAGTACCACATACTACAGTGCTGGGCGTGGTGGTTCACAACTGTAATCCCAGCACTTGGGAGGCAGAGGCAGGAGGGTTGCTGTCAGTTCCAGGCTCTCCTGGGCTACATAGTGAGCTCAGGGCCAACCTGAACTATAAAGTGAGACCCTGTCTCAAAAAAAAAAGAAGTACTAAGCTGAGGGGCCGGGACCAGAGCATAGCTGGAGGTACCGCCCTAGAAGGGAAGAGGAGCTGTCTATTAGGGCTTAGATCTAGATGCCCCCAAACCTCTCATGAGCTCAGAGGCACTGCTTTTGGAAGCTGATGGCCCATGGGGTCATGTCCTGGACAGTGGATTCTTCCACAAATGAACTCAGGAGCTGAGTGCTGTTAGGAGGCAGCCTGGTCAGAGGCTGGTTGCTGGGAACCCTCCAGACTCCCTTCTCTCTGCTTCTGGCTGCTCTGATGGGAGCTGCTTCTGAGAATGGTCGGAGAAGAGGGAAGGGTGTAGTCTCCTTAACAGTCAGCAGGCGAGCTTGTTTTATAGGATCTCCCCTGGCGAGGGCAAATTACTCTACACTCTTATTCTTTTTTCCCCTAGTACTCCTTGTAACTACTTCACATTTGTAGTGAACAAATTAAGATAGAGTTTTTTTCCACATTAATATATAAACTGGATTATTTTGGATCCAATAAATAGGGACTTTTCTTTAGTCATCTGCTTTGTGGCCAGTTCAAGAACATATAGGAGCAACTTATAGTGCATCCACAGGGCATACTGCCAACCAGGCATGGAGCTCAAAGAGAAGGCAAGCAGATGGCTGGCAGTGAGTGAGGCCGAGGGCTCTCAAGCCCTTTCCCCAGACCACTCTCTAGCCCTCAGATGGCAGGTGAGATTGCCATGCATCCTCCCATTTTAACCCAAGACATCCTTCTACCCTATGAGAGGGAAGAGAGGTGACAGACGGGAGGAAACAATCCCAGAAACTCCGGAGGGGAACAGGAGGGCCTTGGCCATCATGGACCCAACACTTAGACGCTCATGTTACAGCCCCAAAAGTAACAGAGGAGGCAAGAGGATGACCAAGGGAGGGAAAGGAGAGGGGAGGGAAGCGGAGCAGACGGCGGTTGTGACTGTTGGGACCTGGCCACGTGGAATGTGAGCCAGCAGCCTGGCTGGACCATGTCTTCCATGTCTGGGCATAGAACGGGAGGGGTGTGAGTACGGCCTGGTAGAGGCCTCGGTGGTGACAGCTGGAACTTGAATACTTGGGTGTAGAGCAGCTGTCAAAATGAGGACACTGGACTGTGACAGCAGAGGCAGTGAGACTTCCCCTGCAGGGCTAATCTACTGGAGTGCAAGAGAAACGGCACACGCTGAGCCTGAGGAAGGCCCCTGGAGAGGAGAGGGCCACAAGGGCTCTGAGCTGGTACAGGAAGCCGGGGGGCACTGCCCAGAGTCAAGGGTCTTGTCCCCTCCTCAGTGGTAGTTCATGGCAGCTGTTGTTGCTTTTTGTGCTGTTGAGACAGGTTTTTTGAGGCCAGCCTCAAACTTGTGATCCTCCTCATTCAGTCTCTTCAGTGCTGGGATTACAGGAGTGTGCCACCATACCCAGCTCATGGAAGCTGTTATAATCAGACCTGGAGAGAAGCCCTTCCCTTTCCTCTCACAAACCTAGCTCTACCCACAAGAGGAGGGTAAAAATGTGTTGAGTGGTGAGAGGCAAGGATCTTATTTTCCAGAGGCAGCATGTGAGCGAGTAGTATAGAGGTGACAGAAATGGGCAGGCAGGTAGATGTGCAGCTTGCCTAGGTCATGACAGCATCTTATAGCTGCTTTGATAGCCTTGGATTTGGCTGCAGGAATGGAAGAGACGATGGCCCACTTAACCATAGGTCCCAGAATGGAGCAGGGCGGGGGCTGCACCTCCCCCACAGCCCTCTCCGTCACTGGGAGGACCTAGGTAGGACTCAGAAGTGGGAGTTAGGGGCACAGAAGGGCAGACATACATTCTGCAGCAAGGCTCTGCTTTGCATGTTGTGAGCACCATAGGCAGCCAGGGGTAGCGGTGCACACCTGTAATCTCAGCACTTTGGATGGCTGCGGCAGAAGGATCACAAGCTGGGTCCCAATCTGGACAGTGTAGTAACTTTTTAAACTTCCAATTCAAAAAGGGGGGTGGGGCTGGCATACAGCTGATATTGAAGGCCTGGGTTCCATCTCTCATACCACAAAGACAAAACAAAACACCAGAGTACCCATCGCCTCCAGTACGGGGTTCCTGTCCAGAGGCGTGACATAGCATCTGCCCTCCAGCCTCAGGGGTGTCTTCGGTGGACCAGGTACGAGGCGTCATCTTCTACTTTGGCCATTACTCTTCCCTTGATGTATAAAACACAGGCTGCTTTGTCTCAGTCTTTCATTGGGTGAAATAGCCTCATGAAGGTCTGCACAGGGTCTTCCCCTTGGACGTGATGGACAGGTAAGGAAGAGGCAATGAAGACTGTATCTTTCTTGATCCTTTTAAAGGCCACTGGCATGTTCTTTGTATCACTGAAGTTCCATCTGGTTTTAGGACTGAAAAATGGTTTTGTTGACAGTCACTCTATCCTCCAAGTGATCTCTCTTGTACACAGTCCACAGTCTCTCCTGCACACCCTTCTCCAGACTTGTCTTATATGGCCACCCTCCGACATCAGAGCACTGATCAGTAATCTCATCTTACCTTTCAGGGCTTACATGGAGTCAAGGAAGACATCTTTCTCAGTGTGCCTTGCGTCTTGGGGCAGAATGGTGTATCAGATATTGTGAAAGTCACTTTAAACTCTCAGGAGGAGGCCCTTTTCAAGAAGAGTGCAGATACACTCTGGAATGTCCAGAAGGATTTGAAATTTTAAATCTTTGAATGATCCACTTTTTTAAAGAACATAGAAGATTGGTCATTTTATATTTTGAAAGTGTTTTTACCTTATCTTTAAAAAAATTTAAAAATTGGAGACTTACAACATAACTTCGGTCTCTAAAAAGAGAAGTAGTAAAGAGGTTTCTCCTTTTTATGAATCCTTGCTTTATTCTAATGGTTCCTAACCTACACAGGTGTAACTTACACTTTAGAACTGTGTCATGCATGTTAAAGTTGCCTTCAGGTTTAGTAGAATATGTGTAACAACCGACTATAATATGGAACTTAAGACTGTCACAAAAACAAGAAATACTTTTTCTAGTTTTGAAATTTCATCTTGTACTTTCTTCCATGGTAGCATCAAGGACATTCACTTTATATTGCTTCATTAGCTTCACAGGTCTATGCATAACCTTTACTAAATATTTAAGATCATATATATCAAACTTAGAGATGTAACTTTATGACATAAAATAAATGAGGTGATACATTCAACTCTGCAAATTGATACCAGCTGATATAATCTTAAATAGTGATTTGCTGTCTAGAATGAAGCACCGCATAAGCAGCTTAGACCATTTCTGGGTCATTTAGCAAACTTTTTTCCATATTATGTTTTGAAGTTATGCTTCCTGTCCTCAAGTATCCACAGTATTTAGATTATATCAACTAACTAGTGACTGATAGTAGATAGTGGTA
The DNA here is from genome assembly GCA_004026965.1 of Petromus typicus. Classification (NCBI taxonomy): domain Eukaryota; kingdom Metazoa; phylum Chordata; class Mammalia; order Rodentia; family Petromuridae; genus Petromus; species Petromus typicus. The sequence goes on from PVIR01022236.1 coordinate 23,858, forward strand.
AATTGGGGTTAGTTAGTAACTTCCATTGGGAATAATGCTCAGTCTCAGCACTCTGAGAGGCGGAGGCAGGAGGATTACAAGTTTGAGCTCAGTCTGGGCCACTCAGTAAAAACCTGACTTAAAATTTTAAAAAATTTTTAAAAGGCTGAAGAGGTAGCTCATTGCAAAGGCTCTGAGTTTACTCCCCAGTTAGAAAAAAAAGGAAACTTCTTCTTGGTGTCTTAAGGTAAGGGAATGTATGCTTCTGATTTATATACACATACATACAAACATAATATTATGAAATATTTCCCTGGGCCAAAGATTTACCTTAGTGGTTTACCTCACCTTGCCAGCGCAAGGTCACAAATTTGATCCCTGGTAACCACATACCACAACGCCAGATGTGGTGCCTCATGCCCATCAGCAATCAGTACCACACACAGCACAATGCCGAGTGTGGTGGCTCACTCCTATAATGCCAGAACTTAGGAGGCAGAGGCAGGAGGACTGCTGTGAGTTTGAGGCTTGCCTGGGCTACATAGTGAGTTCAGGGCCAGCCTGAACTACAAAAGCGAGACCCTGTCTCAAAAAAGAAAAAACGATTTCTTTGACGTCACAAAAATTTAAGGCAGCTATAATAAATATATAGTGGAACAAAAACTTAAGAAATCAAGACCAAGGTAATTTACAAATTAAAATAGGCCTCAGGAGGATTACTGTGAGTTTGAGGCTAGCCTGGGCTACATAATGAGTTCAAAGCCAACCTGTACTATGGGCCGGATCCTGTCTCTAAAACTAAAAAAGAAATGGGGGCCGGGGATATAGTTCAGTGGTTCCGGCGCCTGTCTTGCAAGTGCAAGGACCCAGGTTCAATCCTCGGTAACCACATACAATACTGCGCATGGAGACTCACCCCAGCAGCAACCAGTACCACATACCACAGTGCCGGGCATGGTGGCTCACGCCTGTAATCCCAGCACTCGGGAGGCAGAGGCAGGAGGATTGCTGTGATGCGAGTTTGAGGCTGAGCTCAGGGCCAGCCTGAACCACAACGCGAGACCCTGTTTTAACCCCCCCCAACCCCCCAAAAAACCCAAAACAAAATGGCGGAGCATGGCTCACACCTATAATCTCAGTACTCTGGAGACAGAGGCAGGAGGAGGCCAGCCTGGGCTACCTAGTGAGTTCAGGGCCAGCCTGAACTACAAGTCTAGACATATCTCAAAAGACTTAAACAAACAAAAACCGAATTAAAACTAGGACAGGAGCAGTAGGCAAATTACAAGGCAGATGAGCAACCCTAGGGCCTGACATGGTCTCAGTGGAGGCACATACACCTATTTGGTCAGCGTCAGCTGCCTTCTTAGTCTGGTATTCTTGGTATCTTGATAGCATTTGTTCTAGTCATCCACTTAACAGTTAGCTTCCCATCATTTTGGGTTTTTTCCTTTTAGCACTCATTGAAAAGCATAGAATAAATATGGCTTAGTTTAGGGACAAGGAATCTTTTGTTTTCCTTTTTTTTTAGGTTTTTTGAGCAGGGTCTTGCTTTGTGGTTCAGGCTGGCCCTGAGCTCAGCCTCCAACTCACATCACAGCAATTCTCCTGCCTCTGCCTCCCGAGTGCTGGAATTACAGGCGTGAGCCACCACACCGGGCACTGTGGTATGTGGTACTGGTTGCTGCTGGGCGTGAGTCTCTACGCCCAATATTGTATGTGGTTACTGGGGATTGATTGAACCCGGGCCCTTGTGCTTGCAAGACAGGTGCTGGAATCACTGAGCTATATCCCTGACCCTTGTTTTCCCTTCTTAACATGTTCCTGTTAAACAGCAAATCAGAACTTTACTTTATGAAATTTTTCTAGAGGCTTAAAGTCTGAAAAGGACAGTTTATATAAGGAATATTCTGGAAAGTAGAGCTCCGTTACATCTTATATTGGTTTTTTTATTTTAATTTTTATTTATTTATTTATTTTTGCGGTACCAGGGATTGAACTGTGGCCCTTGTGCTTTGAAGGCAGACACAGGATCACTTGAGCTAAATCCCCAGCCCTACACTGTATATTCAACTAGTTGGGCGGGAGTAGAAAATATGAGATCAAGAGTTTGACTCTCCAAAGTTCAACCCTGCCTGACAAAATCTCATTCCTTAATGCTGTACTTAATTTCACCATGAGGTTACAAAACAGAGTGTTAGGGGGAAGTCTAAAAAGGCTTTTGAAAGAATGAAAACGAAAGAGGAAAAACACCCCTTATTGCTCTACAGTTTATAGTTTTTAAGATTCATAATTACTGTGATTCACAGATGAGTTAGCAGTTGATTAGCTCAAACATGGTGGAAGAAAAGTAGAAAACCTTGGTTTATCCAGACTAAGGAACTGGAGGAGGGAGTTGAATTTTACATTTAACTACTTTGAGAAATGAGTCAAATTTTCCCTTCCAATTGAAGAAATAAATGGTTAGCAATTCACATTATACTGATATAGTTCTTAGGACTTCATATTTCAAAAGTCTTTTTGCATAGAGGGTTCTAGACTTGTGTTCCTCAGCTCATACTCAAGTTTGTAAAAAGTAGTCCCCAGGCCTCTTTCTCCTACACTGTTGGTGAAGGATTCCCAAATCAGAGTTGTCTAAAGGCCCTTTTTGGATACAAGTAGACGAATTCTTGCTAGAAATAAAATTAGGAGGCCTCGCTGGCAGATGAATCCTGAGCAAACAGCAGCTAGCCTCTGGCCTCGGCCGGGATTCATTTTGCCCGCTGCACCTGGTGAGACCCTAGGCCCTGGAGCCTGGCTGAAGCCCCCACCGTGAGGACCTCGTTGGCTCCTGAGAGCCACGCCCACACTCAGGCCTGCGCAGCCGCAGTGTTGGGGTGGCGGGTGTCGAAAGGTTGGTGATTTACTCGAGTGTCTTCACCTGCTGACTGAGGTATTGTGAGCTCTGCGACAGGAGTTCTGAAGAGCCGCTAGCACGTGGGCGCTCAGGGAGCAGCTTTTCCTTCTTGGCCGAGGGATGGCGCTGTTCTCACCGGGCAGCATGGGGCAGTTGGCCCGTCGGTACCTGTGACGCCTGTCTTCGGACTCGAGTTCAGTCCTGGAGCTCAGAGCTGTGGGGCAGGGGGCAGCGTGGCCCGGCTGGGGTCGTGCCGTCTGAACTGCAGTCCCGTGTTTCCTTCTCTCCTTCCCCAGCGGCGCCCACCTTCCTTCTTGCACCCTGGTTGGCGTTGCGGGTCCTGAGTTCTGGTGGCTGCAGCCGCTCCTTCCACCTGGGCTCAGGCTCCGGATAAGCCACCGTTCACTGCAGGCCAGTTCCAGGTCCCCAAATGGCATGCAGTTCTTCTGTATCGTTAGTTTCTAAAATGGCGACCACGAAGCGGAAGCGCTGATTTCTTTCCAGAGGCGACTATTGGTAGCAGTAAGAGCTGTTGTGGACAGGGGAGCGGGTGGCGTGCTAGTTCTGTCAGCTTCTTCGAAAAGGTAAGTTTTGAGCCTTGCACCACAGGGCTAGTCGTTTTCCTGGGCTGGAGGCAAGGCCACTGCATATGGCTGTGTGGTGCTGGTTCAGGGAGTGAGGCGGACCCACCCAGCCCCCGCTAGGTTAACTTGGACAAACCAGGTGACTTTTTTCACTGTTCTGCTCAGAGAATGTGCCCCTTTCTAAATTTTACGGTGGTATCATGTATGTCAGAAGCATCTATGAAACTATGTTGACATTTCACTTTCTCTGGTGTGAGCACAATATGAAGTAATTGCTTGATTCATAAACAAATTCATTAATAAACAGGAGGAATAGTGGCAGGTAGAGTGCAGGTCAGTTGGTTGGTGTCCTGCTTACACCACGTACGAGAGAGTCTTTTGGGGCCCGGATGTAATTCAGTGGCGTCCTAGCACAAGGTCCTGAGTTCGAATTTGATCCCTGATACCGCCAAAAAAATCTTTTGCCTTTAAATCTCATTTCAGTCTGGAACTTACTTTCCTTCTGTCCTTAGGGTAGCTATAGTGTTCGTTTTGTAGTATGAGTGTAGTTGATAATGTTACTCTTCCATTTAATGCCTAGAGAAGGACTAAAAGGAACCCTTCCTAGGGCCGGGGATTTATTTAGCTCAGTGGTTCTGACGCCTGCCTTGCAAGCCCAAGGTCCACAGTTCGATCCCTGCTTAATCACACACCACAATGCCGGGTGTGGTGGCTCATGCTTGTAATTGGAGAATTGCTGAGTTCGAGGCTTGTCTGGTCTACATAATGAGCTCAGGACCAGCCTGAATTACAAAAAGCGAGACCCTGTCTCAAAAGTCAAAACAAAAAGCAACAACAACAAAAAGCCCTTTTTAGCAATAATACACAGGTGTGAACCTGAATCCATGAAGTTTTAGTAGGTCATGAGAAACTTAAGCCTTCACTACCGGCATGAATCATTAAAAGACTGGGTCTAGGGCCGGGGATATAGCTCAGGGGTTCCGGCGCCTGTCTTGCAAGCTCAAGGACCCGGGTTCAATCCCCGGTAACCACATAACAATACTGGGTGTGGAGACTCACCCCAGCGGCAACCAGTACCACATACCAGTGCCAGGCGTGGTGGCTCACGCCTGTAATCCCAGCACTCG